>JAOTRH010258554.1:0-75971 GCA_034768845.1 Heliamphora exappendiculata | reverse complement strand
ACCCTCGGTAGGCGGCGAATCATTCTTAAGGAAACTGCGATTGCAGGACTCGGTTTGCAAATTCTATTTTATTATTCATGTTATTTCATTCTCTATAATTTCAAATTTATTGTAAATTGTTAAAAGTTTAATAAAGATGTATTTTCTGGATCCCCGAGCATGTATTTTATGTCAGCGTTGAAAATTCTCCCAACAACTTAAAATATCTCAAAGTTTCATTAATAACAAAGTTAATTGCCCTTAGGTGTTCGTAGTAAATATTTCAATTTTTCTTGTCAAACATTGGTTTGTGTGACAATTCCTTCAATTTCATTGTAGTCATGATTGTGGCTTATTTGACTTATAGATTTTGGATAGCTTGTACTTAAGCAGCATTTTTTTTCAATTTTTTTTTTCATTTTTGGTTGGAGCTTTTATTTTTCTAGTTACTCGCAATGAGACGAAGGTAAAATATATGGTCATTTAGGCTAACGTTATACTGAAGACAAAAAAGGAATTAATAAACATATTTTTTCCTTTTTTGAGAAATTTTGATTTTTTACTAGATTTTTTAATTTTAAGAATTTTCATGAATATAGAAATATAAGAAAGAAGTATTCCTATTTGAGCTAGCATTGAAAAAAGAAAAAAGAACCAATAAAAAAAAATTATATAGAAGAAGAAGAAAATTCCAAATGGAGGTCTTAAATCCATGGTTTGCATAGACCATTTTGGAGTTAACTAATTGCTTATACCTTGACTATTATCATTCATTGAATGATTTGAGTGGATTTGTGTCTGTGTGTGTGTGTGTGTGTGTGTGTGAGAGAGAGAGAGAGAGAGAGAGAGAGAGAGAGAATGAATGATTTGAGTGGATTTGAGAGAGAGAGAGAGAGTAATCTCATTAAATGTTGTAGACTTGTACAAAGTTAATGTTCCATCTTATGCATGTTAAATGTCACGTCTACCCTCCTATTAAAAGACTATAACAACTATGTTTTGGCATACTTTAAAGTAACACAAAAAAATATTTGTCAGAAATAGAAAATTATCGTTACCTAAGATAAAATTTTCATTTTGGATGTAGCTCTCGTAAGGAAAGAAATAGATCAGAAACTTAATTTGGGTTCTTGTATATAATTTATTTATTTATTTATTTATAATGTATCCTCAAAAGAATTCAGAAATATGTTTTTTTTCTTTTGATAGGAGAATTTAGAAATAGGTTAATTTTTCCCCTACTTGGATACAAAACTTTTGCCAAATAATTCAAATATATCCAACTTTTTAACTATTTTTTGTACATTTTCTGGATAATTCTTCAAGGGCATGCATTAATAAACTATAACAAGTACAAAAACATTAAACATGAAGGAAGATAATCTTTCCTTAGATCTTATAGTTGCAGAAAAAGATCATTTTGTCATTTAATGCATGTTTCCCATGCGAACATCCCCTTTAAGGAACAACCTAGCCAGAAACATGATGGAGATAAGGTCTTTCATTCTATAAAAGGGTAGCATATCTTTGTAGCATTGTGCCTCATAACACAAGACATGCATTCTATCCACTTTGTGGTGTTGCTCCTTTGGGGAGTGGTTCTCACCACTCCCTCCCTTGCTGACAATCTAAGCCCAACCATTTTGTCTAGCCAATTTGCTCTCCTAAATGAACAAAACCCAGATCATGAGCCACCATTTGAGAGTGATAAATCTAAGGCGGAGCAACAACCACCACAAGACCTAATCCCAATAGAAGGACAACCACAGTTGGAGAAACTATCACCATATGGATTTCAAAGAAGGCCGCTGCCGCCTCCAAAAACAAGTTGGTGGTTTCCTCGTAGGTCACCACGAGGACCACCGGGACCAAAAAGGTCATGGTTTCATCATAGATCACCACCACGACCACCAGGAACAAGAAGATCATGGTTCCATCGAAGGTCACCACCACGGTCTTGATAACCACAAGTGTCATCAAAAGGATGGTGACCAAAAAACATGCCGCCGCCTCCAACAACTTATTCCCACCCAAAACACATTATAGAAACTGCAAAAGCGTAGCATAGCTACAAGCAACAGCTAAACCTAGTATGCCATCCTTGTTCAACATATGGCAATAATGGTACAATAGTTAAAATAAGAGCTATTTGCTACAAAATTTCATATGAATGAATTATGAATAATTTCAATGCATATGTATGACAGAAAGAATTCTGTTCATGGAAGCATTTAACAATAACTAAGTTGTTGGAGGTAAAACTGACAAGATCCATTGATTAAGAACATGATTTAAATCAAAACAAAACTGAATGGGCAAACGCCAAAATTAGCTCTAGATTAAAATATTTTGATGTCATACGATCAAAATAAACCCGATATATACCCCCAAAGTTAGATTGTAGTTATACCTTACGAAGTCTGGTAAGATTGATTTCAGTTGCTGCAAAAACTTTTAGTCTATAAACTTTTGCAATTGTAGATTTCAAGTTGAAACTCCAAGTCTAAGCCTTCGATGTGTTCCCGTATGCTAGAATGCGTCTGTGGTGTAGGCTACCTTGAACGTGTTCTTCACAACCCTCTCTAGCCACCAAGGGAATACGTGAAAACCCTAACTGTATATAATGATATATGGCGGCTAAGGCTGCATAACATAATATAAATAGGTTACAACATGGACTTATGGAGTAAATATGACATGAGCTTCTAATGTAATTATGAAAATCCACAACACTCCAGAAGCAATTTCATAAAACATTAATTATAATTCATTCTACTAAAGAATTATAATTGCACTCTCAGCCAAATTCTCAAAATCGAATATTCAACCTCTTGTTATTAAATACTTGTTTATTCTCCTCACGTTAAAATTCTCGATACTCGCCGATTAAATAAAATTACTAATAATTATATTTAATTGGCTTCTTAAATAAATTTCTTAAGATCTTTCACTTAACTTATTTGACTGTTGAATAATTAAATCTACCTGAAAAATTTGGTTCAGTCAAAACTTATAAGCTTCCTTAAGGGAAAATCGCCAATCACAATCTTTCGAGACGTGAATTTCGTCAATAATTAATATTTATTATATAGTTAATATCGTTATCTAACAACCAGGATTATAAACCTATAAAAGATCGCACAATTTAATGAATCAAAATAACGAATATTAAATATACGTAAATAATTAATTATTTTGGGATTAAGGGTATAAGAACTCATAATAACCATGGGGTGTAAATTAATTTATATAGTCAGTACAAAATTAATTACCCCTACATGGCCCTGTTCAATACACACGAAGTATACTAACACAACGAGTCAGAACAATAGGCGATACTATTATCTGTTCCCCGTAATCAAGACAGATCTGCTAAAACTCTGTACTACAGCAATACCGATGGTGTGTCCAATTCCATCTAAGTCATGAACCAAAAATTTATATTCTGCAAAACCCGATAATCTGGTCTTCCATGTGTAAGCCGAACTTTACATACCAGATTAAATACTATGCAGAATAAAATACACAAATATATAACATTAAATAAATAATAAAACTACATACATTGCTCATTAAAATTCTAATAAAATAGAAAAATAATTTTATTAATGAATAAAATTAAATACTAAAAATAATAAAAGACAAGGTTTTTAGTATATGGCCCTGATAATCTTTCACTTATACTCAAAACCATGCTGTCATACATCTGACTCTTATGCCCTCTACATGAGTATCAAAAATCTTAGCCGATAGGCTCTTTGTAAAAGGATATGTAAGGTTATCTGCCGATACAATCTTGATCACAACAACATCACCATTTTATACAATCTCTCGTATCAGGTGATATTTACACTCGATGTAATTTTTTTTTGTGAGCTCTTGCTTCTTTCGAGTTGAAAATCGCTCCACTATTGTAATAGTAAAGTGTAATAGTTGGCTGTATTGAAGGCACACATCCAGATCCAGTAGGAAGTTCCTAAGCCAAACGGCCTCATTGGCTGCTTCAGAAACTGCCACGTACTCGGCCTCCAAGGTGGAATCAGTAATGCAGGACTGCTTGATACTCCTCCAACTTATAGCTCCACCTCCCAAGGTAAACACATATCCCGAGGTAGACTTTCGGTGTCACGCCCCAAAATTTGGGATCACATGAAAATCTACCAAATACTAGTTTTATGAAAATAAGTTTTCATACATTCAAATCCTCTTGTTGAAATCAAATGAAAACCCAATATGCAACTCTCATAAACAAAAAATATCCTATATAACATGCATAAGTATATTGCCTTGAGGCATACAAAACATGCCTTCAAGCAGGCATACAAAAAGGAAAACTAGAAAAGTCTTCCGCCACCACAGGCATCACTAGATCAACTCTCCGTGATCACCAACCTCCAAACCTGAAAATAGTTTTTACAGCAAAATCCCACACCGTGAATTGAAACCCAATAGAAACAAATTATAAAACTGTAAAGCAGAATATGCAATCATACGGTGGGAGCTAACTCAACCACAAAGCCAAAAGGTTTTACGTCATAAAACCCCAAGTTTTCCGCAATTCTCCAAAATAATTTTTCCTTCGCATCCAAGCATTTATACAATGCAAAACAATATTTTATAGTTGAAGGAAAACAATAACCAAAACATTATTTTTCCACTCGGATCACACACCGTGAAAAAGCAAAATGGATTCCTATGTACCAACTCTATCACAAGGGGACAGAGGTCGCAACTATAGACTCATGTCCCTTTACCCAATCCCTATACATCATAGGACCGGTTAGGTAAATGCAAGTTCTATACGGAGCACCATAACGTAAAAGCTAACTTTACGGACTAAAACTGAAGGAAAAGAGCACCTACCACCTTCTTTACGGGAACTATCCCGAAGGACAAAGGTACCTCTGCTACGCATATTTCCAGACTTCCACCGAGGATAACTCGTGCCACATACCCGCTATCCCGGTACATCTAGAGAATCATTTTACAAAACTACAACGTTTTCTCATTTATAGATCCATCCACCAACATGGAGATCAAACAAATATATAGATCCATTCATTAACATGGAGATCAAACAAAATATTTTTAAAATGTTTTCCCTGCTTCCAACAAAACGTTTCAAAATTTGAGACTTAACCCCAAAAGTTAACTCCAAACCTTCAAAACAAAAAGTGTTGAGATTTTCAAAAGTTTATTTTCTTTTGAGTATTAAAGCGAGTGAGTTAAAAGCCATTTTAATCATGAAAATCACACAATTAAAAAAAATATTAATTATGGTGAGCAAAACTTTGAATTTATTTTAATTTGATTCCCACTACCATTTTAAAATTAATTCGCCAGTAGCCTGGTAACCTAAGAATAGCATGTCACGATGGGTGGACGTCTACTATCCTTCATAAGACCAGACAAGCCAATTCCTTTTAATTTTACTATCTCGGCAATATACCATACCAAGAAAAACTAAATAGCTGACATAGTTTCAGTCGAGTATATAATAGCAGTGATTCAGATAGAGAGAATACTATTATATACAACTAAGTGTTAACCATCACCTAATCCCAAATCAATCGTTTCGCAATGAACCCTTCAGATAGAGAAGTGATCCAGACTAACAATTATCTAGAATTATCCCTAAAAGAGGTTTGTACTGGTGATACCGCAATTAATCTGTCCGATTGGGAGAAAGGCCTTACTGCCAACACGCAGGATTTAATTGTATCGTCTACAAACTGGTGATGAAAACCGCAGAATTTATCTGTGAATAAATTCACTCACCACTTAGATTTTTAAAATATTTTTTAGGGTTATAAAAATTCGTTTAATTAAAATAAATTTATTAATTTCAAAAGTCACATGATTCTAAAGATTCTGCTTTATCAAACTATTTTTTCGTGTTTAAATGCGTAATAAATAAAATGTAATAAATGCACAGTTTTTTTCCCAACTTTTTAGTTAAGGTAGTGATTAAAAGTATTTATTTATTTTATTTTTTGTACCACATTTTTTTAAAAATAATAATTTATTTCGATTAAACATTTTTTTATTTAATTAATTCAAAATCCGGAATTAATTCTCACGTTTCGCAAAGATATCTAATTTTTTAAAAAAATCATCTTAAACGTAATATTTTGTAAAAAATAAAATATATAAAATTTTCTCATTTAATTAAAATTAATTAATTAAAAAAACTTATTTTTATTTTCTATTACAAAATATTTTAATTAAAATCAAAATTTTGAATTTAATTAAATTAACATGATAAATAAAATCAATATTTATCATCCACGTAATTAATTAAAATTTTTAAATTAAATGTAAGATAAATAAAAAATATCCCGATTTTATTATCGCATTAAAACTCTAAAAAATTTCAGTCTCCTGTTAAAAGACAAGCTTCTAGTCTCCCGTCTTTACTGAGTTTGGAATCCGATAAGGTTCCTGTCTCCCGTGTCGGCTGTGTTTGGAATCCTTTTGGGATTAAAACACTTTTGCCAAAATTGCGGTTCGGATGAAAATCGCAGCTTTAAAAAAAAAAAGAAAACGCAGCTGTTTGGATTGTGCCGCTGAAGCTTTTTGATTGCAATTACACTGCTGTGGAAACACACTGCTGTGGAATCCGAAACAGTGCCACTGTTTGGAATTATCCCACCTTTTTCGGAAAACAGCTTTGTTTTTGCTAAAAAAAAACTGATTGGGACGCTGCACTGTTACGAAAACAGCAGCTGGCCGAAATAGCTTTGGAGTTTGGGATTGAAAAGCTGCTGACTAATTTGGCGCCCGAAAAATTGCGGCCTTTAATCATCAAAACAGTGCTGAACTATTTCGGAACAGGCTTTTTTGTTGCTTGGATCCGACGCTTGCTTGCGCCTCTTGTGCTTGGAAACTGTCGGTGTTTGCTTTTTGGGAATCCTGTTTGGAAAATCATGGATTCCAATTGGAGACTGCTGCTTGGAAACCGCGCTTGGACTGTTTGATGCGACTGTTGGGACTGCTTTTGAGCCACTGCTGGCGCTACTGTTTTGTTGAAAACTGCGGCACCACAGATTGCTTGCTACCGAAACTTGTTTTGGAATTGCCGCAGCCTTAGGCTGCGTTTGGCTCCTCCCTTTTTACTTTTTTTTTTTACTATAAATCCCAAAAAAAATTGTTTGGCCAGAAAAAAAAAAACCGCAGCTTTAAACCACCGGAACCACCTCCGGTTGTTGCCGCCTACGTTCTTCCATACCTGTTCTTTTTTTTAATAAATTAAAAAATATATATAAAAAACATAAAATATTTTACATCGAAACCTATGTCCCGTATGCTCACATTCGATCTAAAATAAATTAATTTATCACGATCAACCCCGTGATTAAAAAATTAAATTAAATCATCATCCACGTATTGAATCAAATATGAAATTAAATGATAATCATAAAATCGGGATTTAAAATATCTGCAAAACAAAATTAGCACAGTTTTAAATTTATCCAACCCGGATAAATCGTAAACAAAAAACAAAAAGGCTCTGATAACAATTATTGGAGGCAAGACTACCAAGATTATTATTTTTGTAAATAATTTTTGGTAAACAATTAACAAGACATGCAAACGCTGAAACAGGCTCCAGGTAAAGCTTTTGACGTCAAATGATCAAAATAAAACTCGTGCAACTAAAGTTAATTTAGAAGAATACCTTTTGCCGATCGATTCTTCAACTATGATTTGATTCTGAGTCGAAACTCCTGTCAGATCTTCTATTGTATTCTCTTACGCGATCCTCGAACGTAGTGTGGGCTACGAACTATCGAGAACTCGTACCGACAGAACCCAGATATCTCTTGTCTTGAAAGACAAGTTATAATTTATCAATCTCAAACTGATTCAGCCTACCCACATATATATAGGGCTACAGCAGGGACCTGTGAAATAATTATGAGTTAGACTTTCAGTGGAATACAAACACCTATCAGAGGTTTCTGCAATTAAGCAAACCTCATAACGGTATTTGCAATTATAGAAAACTAGCAGTGGTTTCTGCAATTTTAATAAAACACTGAATTATAATTCACACCACTAAAGAACTATAATTGCACTCTGACCCATAATCTCAAGACCTTGCATTGAGCTCATGTTATTAAATGCATACTATTTCTCCTCACGTTAAGATTCATTATACCCGCTAATTAAATTTAATTTAATCGGCATCTTGATATTTCTTGAGTCCTTCCGCTTAACTTATTTGACTGTCGAATAATTAAATTCACCTGCATGGTTTATCCCGGTCAAAACTTATAAGCATTCTTAAGGGGGTATCGTCAATCTCGATTATTCAGGACGTGAATTCCATCAATAATTAATATTTGTCATATAAATAATACCGTTTTTCAACTCATCGGGAATATAGACCCATATAAGATCGCACCCTCTTATGAATCGAAATAACGAATATTAAATATATGCAAATCAATAATTATTTCAGAATTAAGAGGATAAGCACTATTTATAATTACCTTAGGGTGTGAATTAATTTATATAGTCAGTATAAGATTAATTACTCAAAATGTCACATTCAATACACACAAAGTGTACTGGCACAGAGAGTCGAATAATAGACGACGCTATTATCTATTCATCGTAACCAAGACATGCCTACTAAAATTCTGTGCTACAGTCGTACCGATGGTATGTCCATTTTCATCTAAACTATGAGCATAAAACTAATATTCTGCAAGAACCTAAAATCTGGTCTTCTGTGTGTAAGCCGTACTCTACATACCAGATTAAAATACTATACAGAATATTAAACATCCATGCATAACATAGAAATGATATACATACATTGCTCATAAAGATTCTCATAAAATAAAAAATTAATTTTATTAAAAAATAAAATCAAATACTAAAAACATGATTTTCAGTATACCAATCATAACACTAACATTGGACTTATCAAATTCGAAGGTCAATCGACTAATAGACCTTCCTTATTTAATGGAACAAACTATAACTATTGAAAGGCTAGAATGAGAAAATATATTCAAGCCGTAGACTACGACCTTTGGCGAGTTATTATAAATGGACCCAAAAGACTCACCAAAACGGTTGAAAGAGCTTCTGTCTCTAAACCAGAAGCTGAATGGACTAAATGTGATATTAAGGAGATACAAAAAATGCTAAAACTATGAATCTCCTATATTGCTCACTTGACTCAAATGAGTTCAATAGGATCTCTACTTGTGACACCACAAAAGAAATATGGGATAAACTCGAAGTAACCTATGAGGGTACTAATCAAGTGAAAGGGTAAAAAATCAGTCTGCTTGTACATAACTATGAATTATTCAACATGAAGCATGATGAAATAATTTCTGATATGTTTACTCGCTTCACTGACATTACTTACGGACTAAAATCTCTTGGCAAGATTTATACTAATGCAGAGATGGTAAGAAAAATTCTTAGGTGCATGCCTACGAGTTAGGAAGCAAATGTCACAGCTATTCAAGAAGTTAAAGACCTCAACACCCTCAGTCTAGAAGAGCTCATTGGTTCTCTTATGACCCATGAGATAAATATAAAGATGGACGATGAGGATAACAGCAAAAAAAAGAAAGGCATCACCTTCAAGTCCTCAACTCATGAAGAAGAATCTGAGGAAGACTCCTCAAGTGATGAAAATATGGCTCTCATCACGAAAAAATTCAAAAGGTTTCTTATAAATAAGAAATAAAGAGGAAGAAAATTCTTCAAGAAGAAAGGACACCTAGGCAAACCTACCAAATTCAAAGGCGACTCTAGAAAATCCAAGAATGCCTTCAAGAAAGAAGAAATCATCTGCTATGAGTGTAAAAAGCTTGGACATATCAAAGCTGAATGTCCTCAGCTCAAAAAGAAATTCAAAAAGGGCTTTCAAAAGGCCATGATAACTGGGTGGGGTGAAAGTGATGACATCAGCTCTGAGGATGAAAAGAAAGAAAATGAAGTAGCAAATTTATGCCTCATGGCCAGAGAAGATGATGAGCTAACTTCTGACCCCTTCTCCTTAGATGAATTGCAAAGTGAATTTGAAGATTTGTATGATGAATTGAGAAAAATCGGTGCAAATAATTCTGTTTTGAAAAAGTTAGTTCTTTCCTCCTAAACAGAAATTGAAAATTTGAAAAATAAAAAATTCGTTTTATCAAAACAAGTTTTTGTTTTGAAGGAAAAAAATAAATTTTTGAGTGAAAAGATTGAGAATCTTACAAAAAATGTTTACAAGTTCACTCAATGAAAGAACAACTTGGATAAACTTCTTGGCATGCAAAAATATATTTTTGACAAACTGGGATTGGATATAAACCTAAGAAGAAACAAAAATTCTTAAGCAATATTTTTGTCAAAGCATTCTCTTATCATACAAATGCCACTTGTTTTCATTGTTATGACCATGGACACATTTTCACTCACTATCCACATAGAAATATGTCAAATAATTATGTTAAGAAAGCATAAGTTTCTAAAGGAATGCATCCTCAAGGAACTAACACCAAATGATCCAAGGAAATTTAGGTACTAAAAGTCAAAACATGATTCTCCTTGTAGGTATGTCTCAAATCCTCATTCAAGGAATAGATGTGGTATCTCGATAGCGCTTACTCAAGACACATTATAGGTGACTAATCGATGTTTGCATCTCTCAAACCAAAATATGGCGGATTTGTGACTTTTCGAGACAATAGTAAAGGAAAAATCACAAGAATTGGTTGTATTAATAAAATTCATTCCCCTTCTACTGAAAATGTTTTACTTGTTGATAGTTTGAAACATAACTTTCTTAGCATAAGCCAACTTTGTGACAAATGCTACAAAGTTGTGTTTGATCATGCTAAGTGAGTTATTGAAGATTCAACTAAAAACAAAGTTATCTTTGAAGGTCAAAGACATGAAAATATTTATACATTTACTCTCAGTTATCATTCTAAGAATGACACCAAGTGTTTAGCCGCCTTGAGTGATAATAGTTGGTTATGGCATAGAAGGCTTGGTCATGCACACACGAACTTGATTTCAAAACTTTTAAAAAAGAAATTAGTAATTGGTTTATCCCAAATCAAATTTGAAAAATACAAAGTATGTGATGCATGTCAACAAGGTAAGCAAATTAGAAGTTCTTTTTATTCTAAAAATGAGATTTTAACTTTTAGGCTATTACAACTATTGCACATGGATTTGTTTGGTCCAACAAGGACTTTAAGCCTTAGAAGCAAGAGATATGCCTTCGTTATTGTTGATGACTTCACTAGATATACTTGGGTGCTATTCTTAGTTCATAAGGATGAAGCCTTTACCACTTTTACAAAACTGCCTCGGAGAGTTCGAAATGAATAAGATTTTCAAATCATAAGTATTCGAAGTGATCATGGTACAGAATTTGAAAACAAAGATTTTGAAAAGTTTTGTGATAAAAATGGCATTAACCATAATTTTTTTGATCCTAGAATCCCTCAACAAAATAGAGTTGTTGAGATGAAGAATAGAACATTGGAAGAAATGGCTAGAACCATGCTATGTGAAAATAATCTACCAAGATATTTTTGCGCCGAGGCTGTCAATACAGCTTATTTTATCATAAATAGAGTTATGATAAGAGTTTCTCTCAAGAAAACTCCATATGAGCTATAGAATGGAAGAAAACCTAACATCAATTATTTTTGCGTCTTTGGGTGTAAATGTTTTGCTTTGAACAACAATAAAGAACTTTTGGGCAAATTCGACGCAAAATCTGATGAAGGTATTTTTTTAGGTTATTCTATATCTAGTAAAGCGTGTAGAGTATTCAACAAAAGAACCCTAGTTGTTGAAGAATCTATACATGTTATTTTTTATGAAGCTAACATTGGTTCTTAGAAGAACTTTTGTGAAGATAACTTGTTAGATATAGAAAAAGGTGTTGAAGATATCTTCATCAAAGAAAAGGAAGAGCCAAATCAAGAGAAAATTTCAAATTCTCAACAAAATGTAGACCTACAGATTGTTGAATCTTCAAATCCAAAAAATTCAGATTTACCTAAAGAATGGAGGTATGTTCATGGTCACCTGAAAGATCTTATCATTGGTGATCCATGGCAAGGTATCAAAACTCGCTCATCTCTACATAATGTTTGTGGTAATTTAGCATTCATTTTCCAGACTGAATCAAAACATTTTGAGGAAGCCAAAAACAATGAGTTTTGGACCTTGGCTATGCAAGAAGAGAATAATCAATTTAAAAGAAACAAAGTTTAGACTTTAGTCTCAAGACCTACGGAACACTCCATCATTGGTACAAAATGGGTTTTTAGAAACAAAATAGATGAGAATGGAGTAGTTCTTAGGAACAAAGCTCGATTGGTAGCCCAAGATTATAATCAAGAAGAATGTATCGATTTTGATGAGACTTTTACTCCTGTGGCTAAGCTTGAAGCCATTAAGATGTTGCTTGATTTTGCATGCTTTAAAAATTTTAGACTCTATCAAATGGATGTCAAAAGTTCCTTTTTAAATGGTTTTATCTCGAAGGAAGTTTTTGTGAAACAACCTCCTGGCTTTGAAAATCCAAATTTTTCAAACTATGTTTATAAACTTACCAAGGCTCTTTATGGTTTAAACCAAGCACCTGTTGCATGGTATGAAAGGCTTAACAAATTCTTGATTGAAAATAAATTTTCAAAAGAAAAAATAGATACCACTCTTTTCATCAAGTCTCAAGAAAATGATATGCTAGTTGTACAAATTTATGTAGATGATATAATTTTTAGTGCAACTAAGGAATCTTTTTGCAAAAACTTTGCTAAGTGCATGCAGGGAGAATTTGAGATGAGCATGATGGGTGAACTCAACTATTTTCTCGGACTCCAAATCAAACAAACTCAAGAAGGAATCTACATCAATCAAGCTAAATACACGAGGGACATATTGAAAAAGTTTGACATACTAAAGGCAAAACCTATGGGAACTCCAATGTGTCCTACAACAAAGTTTGATAAGGATGAAGATGGCATAGCAGTGGATGAAAAGCGTTATAGAGGTATGAACGGATCTCTCTTACATTTAACTACTAGTCATCCGGATATTATGTTTAGTGTTTGCATGTATGCTAGATTTCAATGAAATCCAAAAGAATCACATGTGACCACTGTTAAGTACATCCTTAGATACCTCTTAGGTACACAAAACCTAGGATTATTTTATCCTAGAGGAATAGTCTTTGAGTTATTTGGTTATTCAGATACTTATTTTTCCGGATGCAAAGTAGATAGAAAAAGTACAAGTGGTACTTGTCAATTCCTAGGACACTCACTAATCTCTTGGTTTAGCAAGAAGCAAAACTCAGTGGCCTTGTCTACAGCCGAGGCTGAGTACATTGCAACTGGAAGCAGTTATACACAAGTTCTTTGGATGAAACAACAATTATAGAACTATGATTTTCATTTAGATCATATCCCTATAAAATGTGGTAACACTAGTGCAATTAATATATCCAAGAACCCTATACAACACTCAAGAACCAAGCACATAGAGATTAGACATCATTTTATAAGAGATCATGTGCAAAAAGAAAATATCGAACTTGAATTTATAGGCACAGATTACCAATTAGCGGACATTTTCACAAAACCTTTAAATGAAGAAATAATATGCTATATTAGAAGACAACTTGGTATGTTATGTGCTCCTAATTCCTGGTTTATATGTCATACTAACTATGTCTTTTCATTGCATTCCAATGCCTTTGATATTCTTTCTTGAATGTGAAAATGTGTCGACACCACTTGAAAAAGTGTCGACACAATTGTGTACTGTGTTGACACAAAACTGTATAAAAGTGGCACTGTGAAAAAATTGTCGACCCCTTTCTATACAGTGTCGACACCAATTAGTTTTTTAACTCTCGATAAATTTGTGTCGACACAATCCTTAATCGTGTCGACCTAAATAGCCGTATGTGTCGATACCTACTGAAAAGATGTCAACACCATTTCTTGTTTTTGATACCCACACTCGATACGAATAGTGTCGACACCAAATGTAATTTGTGTCGACACAAATCGTTATGTCTATATAAAGACACGTCGATCCCCTGAACCGTCACATCATTCCCTCACTCTCTATAAAACCTGTTCATCTCTCGCTCTTTTTTTTTTTCTTCAAAACCTGTGTCAACTCCCCACCTTCCTCTTCCTTCAATCCTTACTCTCAACCCATTTCCATCAAAATGCCTTCGAAAGTGATGGGCAAGGGATCTAAACGATCCATCAGTGAGGGTTCATCAAACCCTAGGACGTCGAAGAAAAAGAAGACGGCGACGACAACTACGACGGTGATGGCGACAACAACAGTTACGAAAAATGTAGCCACATCAGAGGTAATTTCCTTCAGAACCCAAAAAATCCGTCAACTATACTTCTCATCTTTTGTGAATAGAAAAGTTATTCCCGATCGTTCTATAATCTTTTCTTTCTTTGATTCCATTGAAATGAGATTTAAGAATCTCTTTTCAACCCTTGGGTGGGAAAGGCTTCTTCAAATCAAAGAGCCACACTATCTCACGCTTGTAAAATCTTTTTATGCTCACTTTCACATTTCACTCGTCCCGACCACCACCATCACCACATGGGTGACTGGTGTGGACATTATATTGACTCCTTCTTCTCCAAACAAGATTCTTGGGATTCCCAAAGGAAAAATTTGTGTTTATCATAACCAGAAACCTATTAATGTTGAAGGTTTCTCTTTCTCTGATTTTGTCAAGAACATTTTTGAAAATGATGACATTGAGCCAACCAAGCCCTTAGAGGCTAACTCACTCAAACTCAAAATGCGCATACTACAACACATGGTCAATCATATTTTTATACCGCAAATGGAAAAATTCGGTGATGTCACTTATATGCTCATTTTCATAATGTGGTGCATTCTTGAACAACAGAACCTAGATTTAGGCTTCTTGTTCATTTCCCATATGCTTCACTCACAAAGTAAATCTAATTCCTCCCTACCACATGTCATGTACCTGACCAAAGTTTGTTTCCACTTCGGTATAAATTTATCTGAGGAGAAAGCTTTTGCCTTTTCAAAACATGACTTGTATGGTAATTCCTCACTAAAACATAAGTAGATTGCAAAAGTTAATGGTGTTTAGACCACCTCTCGTCGTGATACTCCTGCATCTACCAAAACTCCTCCTCCTCATGCACCTCGAGACATTTCCTCCATTCCTATCGATCTTGATTCTACTTCCTCTCGACCTAATGTTCATGGACCTTCTGACACTCCTGGTCCATCTTCTGCTCCTCCTCCTCCCTCATTTGCACATGCTCCACATGCTTCATCTTTTGCGCCTGTTTCTGTTAACTTATCAGATGTCGTCTCTTTAATTCAAGCTTTATCCTCCAAAGTGACTTCCTTTCAAGAAAAAGTCGATCAAGACTTTTTTGATTTAAATCACATTGTCTCTTTCCTCTCCAAAAAAGTAAAGCATCTTGACAAAACCAATCGTAGTCTCCGGCGAGACGTTGAGAATGCCACAGATGCCGGAAGAGCCCTTTACAAGACCATGGATAACAATATTATCTCCATTATTAATTGCAATAAGGTAATCCTGCATGAAGTGAGAAAGGAATATGATGAAGGTATTGTCACGACCGTTCATGCCAACTCCCAAAAAGTAGAAGAGCATCTTCAATGGATTTTCCAAGCATGAGCCAACCAGTTCAAGCCCAAAGAAATCAAGAAAGAAAAAGCTACTCGACTAAAGAGAGAAGAAAATCTAGCACTAGCAGCCAGATATGATGCCATGGCAGCGGCAAAGGCGAAAGATGAGCGAGCATGGGCATCCAAGGAATGAGCTTAAGCAAGAAAACAACGAGCTAAGGCAAAGAAGAAATTCAAATAGTTTATGGATGACCAGTAGCCCTTCTTTTTGCTGATTACAAAATGGGAGAGTAGAAAAGGTATTTAAGTGAAGGGTAGAAGAAGCAAGAAGTTTGAAGTTCAAAAATTTCTTTAAGTGAAGGGGAGAAATGAGTGGACACAAATGAAATTTGTGTCGATACAAAAGTGTCTCACACTTTTGGTATCCAGAATTTTGGGTCGACACAAATAAAAATTGTGTCGACACAAAACAACTAAGGCCACCTGTAGATTTTGGGTGTCGACACCAAATTAATTTTTAATCGACACAAAAGTCCTGAGCCCACCTGAAGAATTTTGGTGTCAATCCCAAAGTCCAAATGTATCGACACAAAAGAATCGAGGCTTCCTGCAGAATTTAGTGTCGACACCAAAGGCAAGATGAGTCGACACAAATGGTCTTCCGGATGCTGAAGTTTCAAATGAGTCGACACCAGATCCAAATATGTCGACACCGTGGTGTTGGTGAGAAAGCTTACAGAAATTGTGTCGACCCCTCAGAAGATTTGTGTCGACCCAACCACTTAAAAGGACTTGCCCCAGACATTTTGTTTCAACACCAAAAGTAGTTGTGTCAACACCGGCGACGAAAATTTAAACTCGCAGCATACCTCAACGATTGGATTTTTGGCATTTATTGCTCACACCTATCTCCAACAGTCATGAATGCACAAGAGCTTATATAAAGAGTAATTTCTCATCAGTTACTCTAACTGGAGACCTATTTTTACTGTTCTATTGCTTGAATCAAACCCAGAATTCTCAAGCCCTCATTCATTGCTGAATCTCCAACTCTTGTTCCTCAGCTCTCTTTACTTTGTCATTTATTGTAAATCTTTTCTGTAAAGAGAGTGAGTGTTCTTCATTAATACACTTCATTTATTGTATTTAAGGGTGAGTCGCCCTTTATCCTTTGACTGAGTGAGTAAATCTCAGCAAAAAAGAGTTCAAGAGAGATTAAAAAAAAATATGAACTTATTTTTATAGGATCTTCTTGAAGCTGAAACAGGCTTCTGAATGTGCCCATAAACTTTCGTTCTATTCAAGCGAAGTCTTGATGTTGTAAAGGATTGGAATGCGCCCGTGAAGCATTCTATATAGTGAACATACTCAAGGGAGAACTTGAGGAATGGACATGGGTTTGGAAGAAGCCGAACCACTATAAATCTTTGGTGTCTAGTTCAATCTCTCTATCCCTAACCTTTTTAATATCTGCATTGCTTTAATCTTTGATTAAATTGCTATTTGCTTGCTTTATTAAAATGTTTTAAAATTGCTATTTATTTTTTAAAGACCCAATTCACCCCCCTCTTGGGTTGTCTTGAACTAACAAAAATAAAATGGGAGATTGTTTATTATAAAAAGGGGGGATTAGGCACCATGGGTTCGTCACTAGCTTTTATTAGAGTTTGGGTTAACACCTAACGAGTATCCTGATCCTCAAGATGGGATCGGTTGGCCTAGAATAAGGATGGGTAAAATTGGATAAAAGCCAGTCCCCACGCCGTTTTCATTGTGTAAAACGACTAAGGAATGTAGCCATGGTGAGGGTTTACCTTTAGCAACGAGGCGAGGATGGGTTCGGTGATCAGGTCCCATTAAGTCTACTCTGTAATTCCCGGTGTGAAATTTATGATGTTATTCTTGAAGTACGTTAGGTTAGGCAACCGCATTGCATTCATCAGCATCATGCACTCGCACAATTATTCTTATATATACTTGCTCTATTGAAAATGATAAATTATCTGTCTCTTGGCCGTTAAATTCGTATTGGGTATTATACGATATGTATTGTAGGATCTTTTGTTGTGAGTTTGTTAGACGATTTAGAAAATTTGCTTCTGGGCTACAGCTCATGGCATTCATGCCACAGGTGAAGAAGAAGAACAGTTTCAGGATGGTATGTTCGTAAGAGAAGAAGACTTCGAGGAGCGGGGAGAGTTGCAAGAGCCAGCCGACCCTAATGATGTCGCTTGAAGATGTAGAATATTCTCTTTTTGATCTTTTGTTCAGTTTTTTCACAGACATATTGTAACTTTTGTTGAAATTTCTGGATAACTGTAATCGTTAAGTATTTTAAACAAATTTTGAACCTTTAATGATATACTAATTATCGTTTATGATTATGAATGCATGGTTAAAATATCTCCCTACTTTATAGTTATGTATGTCCCGATGTGCCCAAAGGACGGGGCGTCACATTTTCAGTGTGGCCAGATGAGTCACTTGCGGCAAGATTGCCCTCATGGAGGGGGAGTGCTCAAGGTGCTACTGGAGCACACCGGCTATAGGCATCGCAGGGGCGACAAGGATATAGCCAGTCGCAGCAACAGTCGGGGGTACAGTCAGTGAGGACATCAAGAGGAGCCACCTTAGCTCAGTCAGTGAGACAGCCAGGGACTAGGGGCAACGATGGACAGAATCAGGAGAACTAAGGACGAGTGTATAGTCTTATGGAGCCCAGTACGTCAATGGCACTAGCGGTGCGGGAGGCCGCAGCTAGTTTTACAATCATGCGAGGTACATTCTTAGTGTACCATTCTTGGGCCAGGGTCTCGTTGACACCGGAGTATCTCATTCTTTTATCTCATCTGCATTTGCATCTGCATTACGGTTAGAGGCAGACGTGTTGAGTAGTGCCCTATGTGTAGAGACACCGATGGGTGAGACTACCATGTTGAGACGTGTCTGTAGGGCTTGTGAGATGGAGATTACTTACCACCGTTTGGTGTTTGACTTTATCGTGCTCAATATGTCCTCGTTTGATATAATCCTGGGAATGGATTTGTTGACCACCTTTTGCGCCTTCATTGATTATGTCCGGTGTCGTGTGCGTGTTTGTGCACTAGAGGGAGATTCCTTTTGTTTTGTGGGTCATTGGGATAACGATTTAGCACCTAGATCTCTTAGATCACGGAGCTGTGATAGCCTTAGCCACTTTTTCTCTGCCTTGTCAGTGAGTGAGTTTGATTCCACTCTGGGAGAGCTTCCTCCCGTTGTCTATGAGTTTCCAAACGTGTTTCTGAGTGATTTGTTTAAGCTTCTGCCATAGCGGGAAGTTGAGTTTTCCATAAACCTCATCTTGGGAGCTACCCCCATTTTTATTCCTTCATACTGTTTGCATCGGCTGAGTTGATGGAATTGAAAGTTCAAGTCAAGGAGTTGTTGGACAAGGGGTTCATCCGCCCTAGTGTGTCTCCTTGGCGAGCTCCGGGGTTGTTTTCAAAAAAGAATGATGGGTCGTTACGCCTTTCTTTAGATTATCGGAAGTTAAACCACGTAACCGCTAAAAATAAATACCACATGCCACATATTGACAACTTGTTGATCAGTTGAAAGGGTCGTGTTGTTTCTCGAAGATCAACTTGAGACCGTGTTATCACCAGTTACAGGTCAAGGAGGAAGACATTTCAAAGACAGCTTTTCGTACTCGTTATAGGAATTTTGAGTTTCTTATCATGCCTTTTGGACTGACTAACGCACCGGTAACGTTCATGGACCTTATGAACTGTATCTTTCACCCTTACCTTGATCGATTCGTAGTGGTGATCGTGGACAACATCTTAATCTACTCATCATCTGAAGAGGAGCACGATGAGCACCTTCGAACTGCCTTACAACAGTTATGGGAACATCGATTATATGCCAAGTACGATAAGTGTGAATTTTGGTTACCGGATGTGAAGTTCTTGGGACACGTAGTTTCGGGAGATGGAGTGGCAGTGGATCCATCTAAGATCAAATAGGTGATGGTGTGGGAAAGACTGAAAAATGTGTTTGAGATTCAGAGCTTCTTGGGATTTACAGGTTATTATCGTTGGCTTGTGAAAGATTTCTCTAGACTTGCAGCGCCTATGACACGTCTTACACGAAAAGGAGTCAAGTTCGTGTGGAACAACAGTTGTTAACTCGCCTTTCAGACATTGAAGACAAGGTTGACGAGCGCGCCTATCCTGATTGTGCTGAAAAGGGAACTCGGTTATGCCGTTTATTGTGATGCGTCACACGAGGGTTGGGTTACGTGCTAATGCAACTGGGTAAGGTGGTGGCCTACGGATCGAGACTGTTGAAGGTTCATGAGAAGAACTACCCTGCACATGATTTGGAGCTTGTAGCAGTGGTTTTTGCTCTAAAGACCTGGAGATACTACCTGTATAGAGAACGCTTCGAAGTATTTTTAGACCATAAGAGTTTGGCGTACTTGTTTTCGCAGAAAGATATGAACCTGTGCCAGAGGAGATGGATGGAGTTCTTAGAATATTATGATTTTGACCTACAGTATCATCCGAGCAAGGCCAATGTAGTGCCTGACGCCCTTTGTCGGAAGTCTCTGAGCACGTTAGCAGGCGTGGCAGTTAGAGAGTGGAGTATGCTCGGGGAGATCGGAGAGTATGATATTCGTTTGCTGAAGTCCAGGGAGCGTATTACCTTGTTTACAGTGGTTTCTCAACCCACCCTTGTTCACCGTGTTGTTGAGACACAACGATCGGATGCAAAGAGTTTGATGTTTCAGGAGCGAGTCTTGAGTGGTGAGGATGCCAAGGAATGGCCTATCCACTCCGATCATAGCCCGAGGTTTGTCGGGAGAATCTTTATACCGAAAGTGTGTCGCGAGGACGTGCTTCGTAAGTTTCATCATTCATGTCTAGCAGTGCATCCGGGTGGCAATCAGAAACTAGCAAGTCAGTTACAACAATTGCCTGTATCAGAGTGAAAATGGGAGAACATCACCAAGGATTTTGTTTCGGGCCTTCCGAGGTTGCCAAGGGGGCATGATGCCGTATGGGTTATGGTGGACAGATTAACCAAGTCAAAAAATTTTCTATCCATTCGCATGACAAACTCAGTTAATAAATTTAGTAAGCTTTATGTTAGTGAGATTGTCAGACTCCACGGAGTGCCAGTTTCTATCGTTTTTGTTCTAGATCCCCATTTCACGTCGCGTTTTTGGCAGAGTTTGCAGTCATCTATGGGGACGAGCCTACTTTTTAGTATTGATTTTCACCCTCAGACAGATGGTCATTCAGAGCGCACTATTCAGATACTTGAGGATATGTTACGAGCTTGTGTTCTAGATTTTCGTGGGTTATGCGAGGACCATTTACCGTTTGTGGAATTTGCCTACAACAACAGTTATCAGTCGAGCATTGAGATGGTTCCTTATGAGGCATTATATGATAGACCTTGCAGGTCACCTGTTTGTTGGACCGATGTTGGTGACACGGCAGTATTGGGGCTCGAACTCATACGTAAAACCACAGAAAAGATCATAGCGATCCGTAAGCATTTACTGACCGCCCGAAACTGCCAGGAGAGCTATGCAGATAAGAGGAGGAGGCCATTAGCGTTTCAGATGGGAGAACACGTGTTCTTAAAGGTCTCGCCACGAAAGGGTTTAATGAGATTTGGTAAGAGTGGGAAGTTATCGCCACGTTTTATCGTCCCGTTTGAAATCCTGTATAGGATTGGGGAGGTAAGCTACTTTCTAGCCTTGTCACCATAGTTAGCCTTCGTGCACAACATTTTCGCGTATCTATGTTGCTTAAATATGAGCCGGACCCATCCCATGTTTCGGATTGGACGGAGTTGAGGATAGAGGACGATGTTACCTACGCGGGAGGACCCTTCAGTATGTGAAGGTGTTATGGCTTCATCACGGCGTTGGAGAAGCCACATGGGAACGAGAATTTGAGATTCGCATAAACAACCCTGAGTTATTTAATTCTTGATGCTTGTGTAATTTCGGGGATGAAATTTCCTAAGTGGGGGAGGTTGTAGGGACCCGGTCCCTTATTATTTTCTCGTATTAACAAAAATGAATATGTTGGGTTCCGTGCGAATGGTTAAGTACATAAATGTTGTGTAAGAATTAAAACTTGGACCTTTATATATTTCCTAACGATGGTTAAGTGTGGGATAATGCATGGGATCATCACTGTGAGGTGTTTGGTTTATGATTTAGTTTAACATTGGCAGCTGTTGTTCGGTCTGTCTCCCAGCACTGGCCACTTGAGCAGTGGGGGAGCCCGCTCGAGCAATGGGGGTCTACTAGAGCAAACTGTCGGGAAACGAACTTTTTAAAAAGTCGCATAGGACCCTTCTTTTCTCTTTGTTTTCTTCTCTCTCTCTCTCTAGAGCTAAGGTGAGAGTTAGGGTTTAGGTTTCGGTGTTGTTAAGGGTTCTCTTGGGGAGTCTTCTTGCTTCCCTTTTGGCAGATCAACCTTTAGAGGCCTGATCTTAGCGTTGGAAGCTTTACTCTCACCATGCGGTTGGAGATTATCGTGGTTGGAGCTCGTTTGGGGCATTACCTTGTTGTAGGATCTAAGACTTTCCTTAAATATTTTTGTGATATGTGTTGTAGTTTTGAATCTATGTACATAAAAGCATGAAAATAGTGTTTTCAAAGACCTAGGTTTGGGTTTGATGTCAATAGAGGTAAAATCTTTTATCTATGGAGGATTTAACATGATTCTATATTTATATTGTTTTTAATTAAGGTTCGATTGAGAAATGAGGAATTAGGGTTTGATATTTGGGTCTAAACCATCAAAATTGGGGGTTTTGGGGTTAAAGAACCGCTACGTAGAAATTGACGTGTTTATGTTTCAATTGAGGGCTGTAGCAATCCATTGCATACATAGTTCATGAATTTATGTGACACACATGGTGATGTCATGTGAAAAATATTGGTTTTGTTATGTAAATTCGATATATTTGTGGATTTTAAACCATGTAAGTTGTTAATCTGGCGTTTGAGCCCTAAAATATTGAAAATGTGAATAATGAAAATGTGTAATGATGTGGGTTTGGCAAGAGGAACCATTTGGGTTGGACTCGTGTGTGTGTGTAGTGTGGTTTGAGATACCTAAAGGGACCGATTTGGGATCCAATGATCATTTTAGTTTGGCCACGAGTTGCTCCACGGTAAAAGATCAAAAAACTGTGTAGATTGGGTTCTCTCCCCGCCGGATAGCAATCGGGAAAGAACGTTAGTCATTTCAGGGTATAGAACGTTCCGTTACTTCATGGGGCTTGTGTGGCCGGGATGATTGTAACACTACGGGGGTCTTTACGCTCATCCGGCATCGGTGCCCATGTTTGTGAACCACGAGTTGGTGGAATATGAGAAATGTCAACATAGTGGGGGTGCGTGCGTGCGTTGTAAACGGTTGGGTTGGTAAAACCATAATTTGGGAATGTGATAAATTGGTACAATGTGTTGGGTTAATTGAAAATGGTAAGATGGTTAATTTCACGAAAATTGAGTATGGAACCACGATCCTTTTATACAAACCCAGTTATGCATTTTGGAATTGGTTTTTGGACAAGTGATATGAATTTGACTAAACCTATGTGTGCATCCTGCATAACCACCTTCACATGTCATGCATATATTCAATGCTAATCACGTTCCTACGAGTTTCGACTCATGTTGTTTAACAACATTTCAGGTAATAACGGGAAGAAGATTTTGGAGTAAGACCGGTGGTCAACGAGTCCCTTTTTGCGTAGTTGATAGTGTTACCTTCTTATTAGTTGTATCTTTTGAAGAAGGAAATTGTATAGGTGTAGTCCCTGCCTTCTAGAATAGTCGGATTAGTGTAATTCGGGGTTCAGAACATTTGTGTTGTAAGACCTTAAGGTCACATATTCATGTCTTGCTTGCTTGTGAGGATGTGTGTTTTTTCGTTGGGTTGGAAGTCCCAATGTTTAATATTGTACTTTGATAGTGAAGTTTAATGTCGAGTTCATGATATCCAACATGTTGCCTTGAAGAACGCCTCAAAAACAATCTTGAAAAAGCTTCGAAAATAGCCTCGAACTGCCCGGTGATGCCGATGCCGGTTGTCGCCTATTATGAGGCTATTTTGCCTCCAAATTTTTCATAGTTTTGGACTATTTTTAAGGTACTATTTACTACTATTATATGCCTAAAAAATGGCTCAAAACCAGTCCTGAAGACGTCACAAAAAAACATCAAAAAATAGCCCTTAACGCCTCTAAAAATTGCCGCCGCCGGTGCTATTTTTTCTGCCTATTTTTTGCTGGTTTTTGGACCAGTGTTGGTGTTGTTTTTAATACATAAAATCTGCAAAAAAAACTTACCAGGAAAACATGTTTGAAACTACCACAATTCGTGGCTCAAAAAATCCAAAACCACCGCCAGTGCCGTCGGTTATGCCGCCGCTTGTTCTTCAAGTTTTTGGATATTCAAACATGTTATTAAATATTATAAATAATATTTAAAAACAAATAAATAATTTTATATCGAAAATCTATGTCCTGTAGACTCACATTCGAATTGAAAAAGTTTAAACTATCACGATCAACTCTCGTGATTAAAAAATTAAATTAAATTATCATTTAAATTATTTAATCAAACATGAATATAATAATGATCATAAAACCGTGATTAGAATGCCTGCAAAACAAAGTTAGCACAGTTCTAAAATTACCCAGCCCATCGATAAATCGTAAACAAAAATCAAAATGGCTCTGATACCAACTGTTGGTGGCAAACTACCAAGATCATTGATTTGTAAATGATTTTTTGAAAAATAAAAACTGGATGGGCAAGCGCCGAAATAGACTCCAGAAAAAAACTTTTTGATGTCGAACATTCTAAAATAAAACCCATGCCATGACAGTTAATTCAGATGACTACCTTTCGATCGATTCTCCAACTACAAACTTTGATTTCCCGATTTGAAGCTCCAGTTAGATCTTCTACTGTATTCTCAATGTGATTCCCAAACGTAGTGTGGGTTGCAATCCTTCAAGAACTGAAACTGGCAGAGCCTGGACAACCTTAGTCTTGACAGACAATTTATGATTTTGGTTCAGTGTACTCACATATTTATAGGGCTACAGTAGAGACCTGTGGAGCAATTATGACATAGACTTATAGTGTAACCTAGATACCTATCCAGCGGTTTCTGTCATTAGGAAAACCTTCCAGTGGTTTCTGTAATTTTTATAAAATATTAAATTACATTTCACACCACTAAAGAACTGTAACTGCACTCTTAGCCATGATCTCAAGATCAATTTTCATTGAGCTACTGCTATTAAATACTTAACTCATCTCCTCATGTTACGATTCCTGATACCCGTCAATTAAAATTAATTGCTGACAATTTAATTTAATCGGCATCTTTGAATTTTATTAAGCCGTTCTGCTTATTTGACTACCGAATAATCAAACCCACTTGCCAGGTTTGGTCCAGTCAACACTTATAAGCTTCCTCAAGGGGATATCGTCAATTCCAAACAATCGAGATGTGAATTCCGTGAATAATTAATATTCACAATATAATTAATACGGTTATCTAACTCACCGAGACTATAGACCCAGAAAAGATTGCTTCCTCCAATGAAACAAAACAACGAATATTAAATGTACGCAAATAATAATTATTTTAGAATTAGAGCATAAGCACTTATAATAACCTCGGGGTGGAATTTAATTTATATAATCAATATAAAATTAATTACCCCAATGTAGTCTTATTTAATACACACAAAATATACTAACACAACAAGTCAGAATAATAAACGACACTGTTATATGTTCCTCATATCAAAGACAGTCCTACTAAAACTCTGTACTACAGTCGTACCAGTAGTTTGTTCATTTCTATCTAAACTGTAAACCAAACTTATATTCTGCATAAATCTATAATCTAGTCTTCTGTGTGTGAGCAGTACTCTAAACACCTAATTAAATACTATACAGAATAAAGGACAATCATGCATAACATTAAAGAATGATATTGCATACATTACTCATTAAGATTCTCATAAAGTAGAAAAATATTTTATTAAAATAAAATTAAATACTAAAACTAAAATAAATTCATGATTTTTAATATACAACCATGATATCTCGATCTTCAGATCAGCTTTGTAACGCCCCAAATTCCCAACAATAAAATTCTGCGATAAAAGGGTAATAAAACCCGAGATTTGACCAAAACATTTCCGGTTTTCCAAACAAACCGAAGTAACGAAAGCCCCTTTTTGGTTCGTAAACAAGCCCCTAAAATATTTCTTTCTATATTGAAAAGAGTCCCATGAGTTACCTAACAAATATTTCTTTCCAAAATCGATTTTCAAAGGTGTACCGCCCAGTGGAGACCGCTCGAGTTGTGAAGTGCCCAGGAGCAACTGCTCCAAAAACTCAGAAAACCTTCTAAACATAGGAACAACATCAAAATCAGTCACACTTTAAATATAGTTTTTCAGAAATTGAAACCTTGAGCTAAACATACATTGAAAATGGAAGCAACCTCTTCTAACTCAAAATCTTGAAAAAAAAAACAATGTTTTAAAATTACCACATTTTATTTTAAACAAACTGTGATCCCACGTCCTCACATGCATACAGAATATGGGGTCACGACCTTAGGGTCTTACAACGCGAATTTCTCCACCTCAGCAATACACTAACCTAATATTCAAACAATGATCTACAAACCCCTTTTTCAAATAAATGGGTAATTCTACATATCTACGTCCCGTGGTCCTCAAGACTGTACTTCTCCATCCGTGGTCTTCTTCCCGCTAAGACCTGAAATGTTGTTACGCAACATTAGTCGAGACTCGTAGGAAATAGACTAACAATAAACATAAACAAGGTATGCGAGGATGGTTATGCGAAACACAACATATTGTTTGACCAAAAGTTAGCCTCACTTTCCACAAAAACTCATTTCACATAACCGGTTTTCCTTTACTCAAAAATAGCCTATAACTTAGTCATTTAATTCCATTTCATTAATCCCATTCACGTATACGCGCACACGCCTTTACATATACCGTGTCACTTTTATCCATTGGTTTTAACAACCCAAATTCTCGGTTTTCATTCCATCATGTTTGTTTCCCTTTTTCTTTAATGTGCCACAACTCTCAACGGCACACGCACGCATGACCCACACATGCACTCACACATACATATATACATTTCTCAAGTTTCACCAACTCGTGGCTTAAAAAGATAGGGCACCGACGACGAACGAGCGTATAGACCCTTGTAGCGTTACCATCAACCCAGCCACACAGACCCCATGATGTAACAGGACGCTCTATACCCCGTCACGACTAACATCCTTTCGTGGTTCACTAGCCGGCGGGCAAAGAATTCAATCTGAGCACTTTTCTGGTCTTTCACCGTGGAGCAACTCGTGCCCAACCTTAAACGATCCATTAGATCCCAAATTGGTTCTTTTTGATATTTCAAATCACAACACTTACACGCGAGTCCAACCCCAAAAGTTACTCTCGCCCAACCCAATACAACCAACTCATTCATATTATAAACACACACATGCGAGTCCAACCCAAAATGGTTCCTCTTGCCAAACCCAACTCATTACATGTTTCCATTATTTACATTTCAATATTGAAGGGTTCAAACCTCGAATTAACTATCTACATAGTTAGGACCCACCAATTCATCGGTTTTACATAACAAAACTCACATTTTTCCTTGATTTCAACATAGGTCACATAATTTCATAGAATAGGTATACAATGGGTTATCTCAACCCTCAATTTAACCAGCACACGTATCAATTTCATCATACTGATTCTTTAAACCCAAAAGCCCCAATCAACATATTTATCGTTATCCTTATCAATTCGAGGGATTTATAAAAAATTCCCAACCCGACACCCATAGGTTTCCATGTATTGTTCATAATTAGGTTAATACAACCATCAATGGTTCAAAAATTCATCAAATTTCAATGTTGAAACCCAATGACCCAAAAAACCCCAAATTTTCATGATTTTCACTCAAAACGAACCCTTACTTTTTCAAATCACATGTTCATCGTTCTCCAACAGTGATATCAAGATATATCTACTAAAAATCAGGCAAAAGCTCAAGATTTAATCGCATTTAACATCAACCCCAACCCTAGGGTTTCAAAATAGAGATTTTCTTGATTTTAAGCAAACCCAACAAAAATACAACACATATAGATGCAATGATCAAGATTAGTCTTAAATCCTACCTCTTAGACGTTCAAAACTCGAGATCCAGGGTTCTAGAAAGCTCCAATTGTAAGAATCTCCAACCCAAAGGGTGACAAGGAACGTCCACCGCAAAGCTTGAGCCTCCAATGGGTATTCTACCGAAAGGGGAGCAAGGGATCACCACCAAGAGGAGCAAATGGAGCTCCATGAACTCTCCAACCCAAGCCCTGGCTTTCACATGTGCTCTAGAGAGAGAGAAATGAAAAGAATGGGAAGAAAAGCCCCTATGCGACTTTTTAAAAATCTGCTCGCCGATAGTCCGCTCGAGTGGACCCCCCACCGCTCAAGCGTTCCCCTCATCCAGAACCTCTCGGCCACCTGTCCACTCGAGCGGGCTCCCCACCACTCGAGCAGTCAACACATGGAAACAATCCAAACAAAAGTTGCCCAGATAGAACTGAAACATAAGCTGAACACATCACAATGATGTTCTCAAGCACTACTAAACCCATGGTCCTCACCATCCATCATTAC
This sequence comes from Heliamphora exappendiculata, assembly GCA_034768845.1. Classification (NCBI taxonomy): domain Eukaryota; kingdom Viridiplantae; phylum Streptophyta; class Magnoliopsida; order Ericales; family Sarraceniaceae; genus Heliamphora; species Heliamphora exappendiculata. The sequence goes on along the minus strand of JAOTRH010258554.1, from coordinate 47,558 downwards.
ATGATTAAAATTTTAATTCTCCCTCCAAATTTGCACTTTTCCCAATTCCACCGGAGGTCTCAAAACAAGATTTAATTAAACCCTCAAATTAAAACGGGGCTGGGTCCCTACAGCGTCCCCCTCTTAGGAAATTTCATCCTCAAAATTCGTCACTAGGATTCGAGTCAACTGGCTTGCCGTTGATCACCAACTGACACCAAACTTCGCAACGGTAAAGGTGGTAACGCAGTTCGTTTCCAAGGGTGACGTCTCACAACACAATTATGTTTTCGAAGGATAAACATCCATACCAATTCCCATCATGCAAGTGTCATCCTAGCATCGTCAGATGGAGATTCAACTCACGCCACCAATGCACTAAAACACAACCTACCAGATACAACCAATCTAGGCGATTACATGCATAGCGCAAAACTAATCCACAATCGGAACTGCTTTCGATACATTTCACTCATGATTGTAATGACTAGCATTCTATTCTAACTATCACAACGAGCTCACTCTCACACCAAGACACAAACACATGTCTCCAAACTTCAACCTTGCACATATTCAATATCTTGTTCACGCCTTTATGGTCAACTAATGATCACAAAACTCGATGGCACATCATCCTTCCACGTATGTCAGGAACACTATCACTTATGCAGACGGGATGCTCATACCTGAGCAGAAACAACGAACACCTAGTTTTAGAGAGAGGAACTCACTCAGGTCATCGAAAACGCAAAAGAACACGTTGTCTTCTCACAATCTACAAATATCCCATACTACGTTATCCTGCGCATCCGTAATCCCACATTTCACAATCAACCCTTTAACCCTCAACGATCATTGAATTCTAGACAGTCATTGACCACACTGTTCATTAGCACTAGCACGTCTACTCACGCCTTTTCTCTGTATCCGTACCACACATAATAATTTTCTATTATGTAATGACGACACATGATTCTCTGATCTTTCTGCAACGTCACTCAACTCGTCATGCCTCTCCCACTAAGTAACCAACCAAGATTTATCCCTTATAATGAACGACTTTATCTTATAAGCAACTCTTCAAGACACCCAGTCGACCCAAAGCTGACCACAACGGACCACCCCACTAAATACTGTTAATCTTCTCTTCCACGTTCGTACTTATACACTTACTTATTCTTTGAACCGGCACTAAGTTATCACGCGACCACATCAATGAAAGATTTCAAGATTAGATTCCTTGTAACTCATCTCTAAACCACATCCTCCTGATACTCTCAAGCTTGACTGCACCCAACTTGTATTCTTACCTTAAATGGTGACCGATCATTAACGTTGAGCTAACTGAGTAACTCTAAATGCCAGCTAAACGCCAAATGGAACTCATGAAGGACTACCAAGGCCATACAAGGTGAACAACACAGACATAGGAGCTTCAGCATGAATCTCAATTATCCCTAAACGAGAACCAAGGATATCAACATTCCCGCACAAACCATAACACCCATTATATACATCTGTCAATCTGCCAAGCAATCTTCATCTAGCGTCCGCACACAGAAGTTCTAGATCTCAACACTAACTCCTCCCTTAGAGGGATGGACAAGCGCTCCAGGTATACCAACCCAATATCTTAAAGGACATAGTCCGGACACTCACACTCAAGGAGTAGAACAAACAACTCTTCTCCAAGAAACCACGAGAAATTAGTCCTATAACCATCCGATCACAGTGGTACAAGCTCACACATGACAATTGTCCACAAGATAACCCCCTCTCCACCTAGAGAAAAGAAAAGGCTTACCAAAAGTTCTCACTCAATGCCATCACACCCCAGGTACCCATAAATACCTAATTCAAGAAAATACTATCCATCTGCCCTTACGTTAACATCGGCTACCATCATACAAATATTGTTGATCCTGATCATGGCAATCATACCACTCGTCCCAGTCCGTTCTCCAGTTCGAACCCCGTTCATGCACCTCGACTACCTTTAACTTCTTTATATTCTAACGACGCGTCTCACCCGTCCACTGGCCCATCGCCGGGTATCCAGAAAGACATAACACTACCCTTCACATTATCCCAAGGTTTCTCCTTATAAGATTGCACCACCATCCCTAGACCTTATGCCAGGTTGCAAACCACCAACAACATCCTCTCAAGGGACCTCTTCTCACTGACACGTCATCCTGAGCTGACCGAGTCAACTACACTAACAACATCCATCTCAGGTTCTACCAGCCTCACGAACTTACACTTACCAAACATCTCGCACTACATATAGTTTCCCAATTATGAGAATAATAATTCAAGCCACAAACCTCTACTCCAAGAAACTTCCCAAATAATCTCAAACTATTACGCATCAGATCACAACCATCTCCGACACACATCTATCATATGTAAATGTATATCACTCGATAACCAACATGTTGACAACATCTCTAATCCACATATTCATCCCTCATACAATTTCTAACTTCTATCAAGAAACACGACCGGCACCACGCCACGAGACAAACACAAGGGTCATCACACAGACCTTCAAACCACTAGTGCCACGGTGGCTACCAGCAACACCCCATAGGGGAAGAAACATTCCCAAACACTATCTAAGCTCAGATTTTCAAACCCACATTTGGCTGGTGATTATTATGCTCCCGTCCACTATGCTCCCGTCCACTATGATCCCATCCATATATAATCTCAGGATATACAGCTCATGACATAGTACGACTCAAGACATAGCACGGCTCATGACGTACATAACCCTTAACGCGCCCAAAATCACCCCTCATATCCAACCACAATAAACAACTTTCAAAAGATTTCAAACACCTTACTATACCAATTCGTCAAACTACCGATAGCATAACACACAACGGGCAACTAACTACGATCACCCTCAACTCTCATGGGTACAACACACTCTAAACAACCAATGCTCATCTCACAAGCTTACACACACAATAATTACTGACCACCGGGTCGTAATTCCACCACCCACACCACTATTCGAACCACAACTCATCCTAGCCCCACGATCATAACTCCTACAACAAGGATATCACAACACCAACTAAGTTAAACTCAACTTAACCTTCTAAAGCCAACCTACAGACTACTCAATGCCTAGTCTCATCACACCAACACATAATCACACATCCACATATCGAGGAGAATTTCTAGGAGTAACACATCAATTCGAGTGACTCGTTTGGATTTCTCGCTAAAATAGACATCAGCCAAACGCCTTTCTAACATGAACCCCGATCTAGTCAACCGGACGCCCGAGGTCGTGACACGTCATCCCAAATATTCAACCTCTATGCACAAACGTCACGCAGCAGTCAAATATCCTAATGAAATTTCATGCTAGCACACCAATACTTGAATGTCACACATCAATGCAAGCTCTCATGTAATGGATTAGCCATTCCCACAGTTCCTAGGTATTCTAACGTATTGCTCTGATACCAATCTGTAACGCCATAATTCCCAACAATAAAACTCTGCGATAAAAGGGTAATAAAACCCGAGATTTGACCAAAATATTTCCCTTTTGCCAAACAAACTGAAGTAACGAAAGCCCCGTTTTAGTTCGTAAACAAGCCCCCAAAATATATCTTTTTATATTAAAAAGAGTCCCATAAGGTACCCAACAAATATTTCTTTCCAAAACCAATTTTTAAAGGTGTACCACCCAGCAGAGACCGCTTGAGTGGACTCCCCACTGCTCGAGCTGTGAGGTACCCGGAAGCAACTGCTCCAAAAACTCAGAAAACTTTCTAAAAATAGGAACAACATCAAAATCAGTCACACTTTGAATATAGTTTTTCAGAAATTGAAATCTTTAGCTAAACATACATTGAAAATGGAAGCAACCTCTTCCAACTCAAAATCTTGAGAAAAAAAAACCCAATGTTTTTAATATTACCACATTTTATTTTAAACAAACTATGAGCCCCCGTCCTCATGTGCATACATAATATGGGGTCACGACCTTAGGGTCTTACAATGCGAATTTCTCCAACTCAGTAATACACTAACCTAATATTCAAACAATGATCTACATACTCCTTTTTCAAATAAAAGGGTAATTCTACATATCTATGCCTCGTGGTCCTCAAGACCGTACTTCTCCATCAGTAGTCTTCTTCCCGCTAACACCTGAAATGTTATTACACAACATGAGACAGCGCTCGTAGAAAATAGACTAACAATAAACATATGCATGATATGCGAGAATGATTATGCGAAACACAACATATTATTTTACCAGATATTAGCATCATTTTTCACAAAACCCCATTTCACATAACTGATTTTTCTTTACTCAAAAATAGCCCATCACTTAGTCATTTAATTCCATTTCATTAATCCCATTCATGTATACGCACACACGCATTTACATATACCGTGTCACTTTTATCAATTGATTTCAACAACCCAAATTCCCAGTTTTCATTCCATCATGTTTGTTTCCCTTTTTCTTTAACGTTTCATAACTCTCAACAGCACATGCATGCATGAACCACGCACGCACTCACACATACATGTATACATTTCTCATGTTTCACCAACTCGTGGCTTAAAAAAATAGGCACCGACGCCGGACGAGCGTATAGACCCGCGTAGCGTTACCATCAATCCGGCCACACAGACCCCATGATGTAACGGGATGCTCTATACCCCGTCATGACTAACGTCCTTTCCCGGTTCACTAGCCGGCGGGCAGAGAACCCAATCTGTGCATTCGTTCTTTTACCATGGAGCAACTTGTGGCCAACCTTAAACGATTCATTGGATCCCAAATCGGTCATTTTTGATATTTCAAATCACAATACATACACGCGAGTCCAACCCCAAAGGTTCCTCTCCCCCAACCCAACACAACCAACTCATTCATATTACAAGCACACACACGCGAGTCCAACCCAAAATGGTTCCTCTCACCAAACCCAACTCATTACATGTTAAAGCCCAATAATTTTATGGAATATGTATAGAATGGGTTATCTCAACACTCAATTTAACCAATACACATATCAATTTCATCATACCGATTCTTTAAATCCAAAAGCCCCAATCAACATATTCATTGTTATCCTTATCAATTCAAGGGATTTATACAAAGTTCCTGACCCGACACCTGTAGGTTTTCATGTATCATTCATAATTAGGTTAATACAACCATCAATGGTTTGAAAATTCATTCAATTTCAATGTTAAAACCCAATAACCCAAAAATCTTCAATTTTCATGATTTTCACTCAAAACAAACCCTAACTTTTCCAAGTCACATGTTCATTGCCCTCCAACGGTGATATCAAGATATATCTACTACAAATCATGTAAAAGCTCAAGATCCAATCTTATTTAACATCAACCCCAACCCTAGGGTTTCAAAATAGATATTTTCATGATTTTAAGCAAACCCACCAAAAATACAACACATATACGTGCAATGATCACGATTAGTCTTAGATCCTACCTCTTAGACGTTCAAAACTTGAGATCCAAGGTTCTAGGAAGCTCCAATCGCAAGAATCTCCAACCCAAAAGGTGAGAAGGAACCTCCACGGCAAAGCTTGAGCTTCCAACGGGTAGTCTACCGAAAGGGGAGCAAGGGATCCCCACCAAGAGGAGCAAATGCAACTCCATGAACTCTCCAACCCAAACGCTAGCTCTCACTTGTGCTCTAGCGAGAGAGAGAAATGAAAAGAATAGGAAGAAAAGCCCTTACGTGACTTTTTAAAAGTCTGCTCGTCGATAGTCCGCTCGAGCGAAACCCCCACTGCTCGAGCGGTCCCCTCCTCTAGAACCTCTCGGCCACCTCTCCGCTCAACACAGGGAAACAAACCGAACAAAAGCTGCCCAAACAGAACCGAAACATAAGCCGAACACATCACAACGATGTTCTCAAGCACTACTAGGCCCAGGGTTCACACCATCCATCATTACATGATTAAAATTTTAATTGTCCCTCTAAATTAGCACTTTTTTCTAATTCCATCGGAGGTCTCAAAATAAGATTTAATTAAATACTCAAAATAAAAAGGGACTAGCTCCCTACAAGCTTCCCAATGTTTTGAATCATGGTTCTTAACCACAAATTCCCTGCCTCTTCCCCTCTACTATTGGTAAGCAAAAGGGTTGATGGCGGGATTGTCATTCGAAACCTCTTCTTCCACGACAAGACGTCGGTTTGGTTGATGGTTGCGAGGTAGAACGGCGGCAGTTAAGGCAACTATCTGCTCCGTAAAGGCAGCGATGGACTCCTCAATGCAGGTCATTCGTTCCTTTTCCTGTACCTCTCGTGTTGTGTCATCCTACTCATACACCACTTCAACAGCGGAAAATTTTCCTCCTCGTCCCCTGTTTGCAAGACCACCACGTGCCATGATCAAGACTTGGACAAGAGTTTAGCTCTTATACCAACTGATGCAATGAGACATATCAGCTAGAAGAACACTAACTTTGAAATACTTAAGCCTGCTTGAATTAGAGATTCTCTCTCCAATAACAAACACGAATAAGAGATAAAACTGTAAAAATTCTTATTAATCAAAAATTGAATAACCCTATAGTTATTACATTGTATTTATAATGACTTAACTCTAATCGAATGAAAATTCATCAATTAGGCAACACAATCTTTCCTAAATCCAAATTAAGAAGAAATTACCATAAAGAAACGTGCCAAAACAAATGGCACTTAAAAAGAAGTTATTAGAAAAAAGCTATTACTAAAACAAAAGTTTTCTAAAATGGCAAAATTGCGCTTTTCGGGGCTTAAACTTTGGAATTTAGCGTAGAATCAGCTTACATCATGGCGTAGAGATGAATCTGGTATGTTAGCCCATTTCCAATTGAACATGGGTCGATTCAAAACTAATTTTATCTCGGCGGGCTGCGACTCTACTATAACTTTTTAGCTTGCTGACGATCGTAGGCTTCTATGAAAGAGAAACCTATGAGCTCTACGTCATCAAGCATTTATAACTTTGCTATTCCAGCCTATATCCTCAAAATTAGTTTTGTCTCATCTAGCCACGATCTTAGGGATGGTTTCCCCATTAATCACAATAGTAGGGTATTTATATCCCTCGATTTTAAAAGGCTCTCATTATGACTTTTTAAAAGGGGCAGTTTGATCCGTCGTAAAGGAGTGGTCTACCGGTCAAGGTAGCTTCTCTAAAAAAGTTCATTATTGCAAATTAATCTAAGGATTACACTTTTAAAAAAATTAAGTGTCTTATTCTGATACCAATTGAAAAATCCTTTTTGTGGACTGGTTTGCATTAATTGATTTGTCTAAAGAAGTCAAATGTTAAAAAACTAAATAAAATAACCACACAAGCCAACAAATAAATAATCACACAAGATGAGGCAATTTTTTACACGAAAATTCTAAACCGGATAAAAACTACAAGATCAATTCAAGTCTAGAAAGATCAAGCACCGTAAAACGTTGGCTACAAGAAATCTTACAAACCCCCCCAAGTGCACTTGCCGAATCCAAGTGCACCAACTTCGTGCTTGACTGCTGTTGGAATTACCTCCGAACTTTGACTGTTGGCGGAATCCACCCCTAGATTTCGAACTCTTGAGAATCCACTCAAGATAACCACGAATTATAAAGTTGTGAAATAACCATTCTTTGATGATGATCTTGAAAGCACAAACTTTGTTTGTTCATCAAGTCGCAATAGAACCGTCTTGAGATCTTCTACTAGAGAACCTATGGCAGCTAAAAAATGTTCTAACCAAAAGAGGGAAACATTATAAAACCCTTACAGGCTATTATATAGGCACACCCTCAAAAACTCTAGCTGATGAACTTAAGTTAATGAGTCACGTGCACAGGACTACTCGATCAGTTTTTAGACTGCTCGATCGGTCTTGACAGGTTTGGGGTAGTTTTGCATCTTTTTTAGGTTTGTGCATAAATCGGGTGCTGAAAGTGCAAAAATTGAGAACCCTTTTTGACCACTCGATCGATCTGTCGAGCAGTTTGACATCGCTTGCAGCTTTTTTATGTTTTTCTGCTCCGTTTTTGCTGTGCCTGCAATATTCAACCATGACTCTAAAAGACCAAGTGTCAAAAATATTGAAGAATTAGATATTGATAATTTGTCATAGATTTGCCAAATAATTAAGAAATAAACCGAAGGCCTAGTTTTCTAGCATAATTTTAATGGTCTGGCTATATATTTACGCCGTGTGCCTATTTCATAAAAAGAAAACCTAAAAGTATATTTATGTATTTTTATGTTATAGTATATAAATCCTCCCATAATTACTCCCAAATATGTATCTTTGCACTGTATCAACCGCACCCCTGCAATTCGTATAATATTACTTGCATTTCCAACCGTGCCAACATTCTGAGGCGCCCAATACTATTTTTGTTGTAAGATATTTCGTTTTTTTTTATTGGATAAGAGATCAACAACAAATGCTAAATATCGAAACAGGAAATTAAACTTCATGCGGCCTATGCATACATATAAGGCCATTAAGATCTTTCTTTACGCCACCTAATTGAAAAAGTCTCCTATTTTCTTAAGAAATGTCACCGTCACTTCATTTTCTGTAAGTAAACGTTTTTATGAGCCCAACATTTATGTGGATTACTTTTCTAGAAAATAAAAGTTTTATTTTATTATTATTATTTTTTTCGTAAATTATGTATAAATCCTATTTTGGAATGTTATTTTTAGATAAGTCCAGTTCAAAAGTTTCATGTTCCATTAGATCATATTTTAAATTTTTCTGAAAGTATAAGACCTACATACCCCTAGTTGTTAGTTATTGCAACGTGATATATATGGAAGGATTGTTCCCATATCATTATATTTGAAAATTTATATTTCATTATTTTTAGATATTGGATACGATTTGACCAGATTTTTAAAAATTACACAAACTAATCTGTATCAATTCGGACCCTCAAAATATTTGCTGAATATACACACAATCGTATTAATAAGATTCACACGGGGAAGAAGACTGTTTCAAGTAATTTTTTAGTTTTTTTTGAACAGTGAAAAAGACTTTGTTGCATTTTTTGTGCGGCGGGCTGGTGATTTCTAGTATACAAACGGTTTCTGATTATTTTTGCACGTTGAACATTGATTCTTTCATTTTTCGTGAGATGCGCTGTTGATTTTTAGTATATAACTTTGGTTCTTCAGATTTCGGTAAGTAAACACTTTTGAAGTTTTCGTTGCAGAAAATGATACATCACAAATGTCATGTGTATCATTGTTGCAAAAAATGATACACTAAATATAATATGCACATCTAATGCAGAAAATGATACAAAGGTAATGAAACATTATTCAAAACATTGAAGTTGTACTTGTTTGAGAAAATGATACACTATACTTGAAGACCACATAAAATGACTCGTTTTTTTGTGAAACTATATCCTGTATTAGAAAATGGTTCAGCTTTAAAGTAACACAAAATGATAAACTAACAACATCAGAAAATGATACATACCAAATAGTGTATCAGAAATGACACACTATTTGTTAAAATCTCAGAAAATGATAACATTTTAGAATGTGTTCAATAAACAGCGTATTAAATTTAGTGTATAATTTTCTGCAACAATGATACACAAAACATTTGTCATATATCATTTTCTACAATGAAAAATTCCAAGGGGTTTACTTACCGAAATCTAAAGAATTTCACCTATGAGATTTTCGGCAAGTGTGAAGATTCTTGTTTTTCGAATCTACATTCCGAACCCAATTGGTAGCCACAAATTCATTTTCCTAAATATGACGCTGGTTTTTCGCAGTCTGTGGATGGTCAAGATCTCCACGATCATGTTTTTGTGCCATTCGAAGCATCAAAATCAAAGATGATCGGGTTTGCTTCAATTTTTTGTTGATTTCTCGGAGCCGTTGCGCTTGAACGGAAATGAGATAGGCGCGAATGGGGGATTGAATGGAATGGTACAATTGGAAATCTAATTCAAAACGAAACTTGTAAGAAAGTTAAACTTGTTTTAGGACTTAGTAAAATGAAGCATAAAATCGAACTTGAGTAAAAATTACCCTTAGTTTTTTTTATATTGGAAAACATTTTTTAGCATTTGACCAATAAACGAAAAAGGTGTGAATTAATTATATGTAATACTAAGTCCATACTCTATCGATGTTTCACACATTTTATCTACTTTCACATGTATCCAAATGTATTTTTTATTACATAATTTTAATTAGCACTTTTCCCATCCTTACTGAATCGATCTGATGACCATCACTCATGAACATTCATCATTTCTTTCATATGAGAGTACAGATGTGTTTGTTTTCATTAGAGGCATAAGTGGTTTGTTCTACGACCACATCTTTACGAAGCAAATAGTCATTATTTCCATACAACTACTTTATTTAATAATGTATAAACATTATATGTTGGAATGGTTGGTGTATGAAACTTCATGGGTGGTTTGTAGCTATGTTAAGTTCTAGTACTTTCAAATTAATGGTGCTTTGGGTAGGAATGGAGAGGCAGAGGTATTGGTTTTTTCTTTGGCCATGACTCTTTTGGTGGTGATTGTGCTGGTGAGGATGCCAGTAGTGATTGAAATGAGAACCATGTAATTGGTTTTCCTTTAGGTGGCTCCATTGGTTTGTTAGGCGGTTGTGGTTCTTCTGGAGGTTGTAGTGCCAGACCATGTGGTGGCCCTCTTCGTCGTCTTCTTGGTGGTCTTCTCCTTGGCCTCCATCGTGGTTGTCTTTGTGGTGGTGTTGGTGGTTCTTCTTCTAGTGGGTTAATTGGTTCTTCTGGTGGTTCCTGGGGTGATTGATCTCCTGGTGGCACTGGCAGTGATTCTAATGGTCTTTTCGGTGGTTCTATCGGTCTTTTCGGTGGTTCTATCGGTCTATCTCTTGGCTGTTTTTGTCGTCGTGGCGATGCTTCCTCTGGTGGTTCCATTGGTGTCCCTCTTAGCAGTCTTCGTCGTCGTGGTAGTGGTGGTGGTGGTTCTTCTTCTAGTGGTTCTATCGGTCTTTGTTGTGGTGGTCTCCGCTGTGGTGGCCGTCGTTGTCGACCTCGTCTGGGCGAAGGTGGTTCTTCTTCTGGGGGTTCAATGGGTGGTTGCCGTCGTCGTGGCCGAGTTGGTTGTCCTCGTCGTGGTCGTCCTCGCCTAGGTGCCGGTTTCGATCGTCGACCGGGTGGTGGCTTTGAGGCTTCTGGTAGCTGTTGTATTTCTTGACTTGAGGTTAATGGATTATCCTCTCCATGGGACTTGTCACCTTGAATTGGTGTGTTGTGTTCAAGTTGCCAACATCGCAAGAGAGCAAGACGGTTGGGAAGAGTTAATTGATTTTGCTTAGGTTGGAATACAGTATTATCATCAGCTGCGGAGGGAGCAGTGAAAACCACTCCCCAAAGGATCAACAATACCAAGTGGATAGTATGCATATCTTACGTGCTTTGATGCTGCAACACTAAAAAACTAGATATGCTTTTATAGCATGAAGGCCTCTAGTTGCTCTAATTTTTGTAAAAATAATACAATGGTAACTATGTTTTGATGATCACATTTTAATACTATACGTTGTGACATGTCATATAAGGTGCTTGGTAATAAATTGTGGGTTCATAAAATGACATAAGTACCACAAATGAGATGTCATGTGGTACTCAAATATAGCTAATAAATGTGGTTACCGTAGCACTACTCTTTGAAACTCCTCTTTTTCCAAAAGTGAACTTTACTTGGGGCTAAATTTCAAAAAATTTGCTTATTTTTATTTTTTTTAAACTTTTTTTTAACCTTTTGACTATTTAATTTCTTTACTTTTTCAAATAGACTCAGTGAGATGGCCAAAAAATTAATAAATATTGATCAAAATATGAAGAAAAAAAAAGTTACAAAAAATGAAAAAGAGATTACAAAAAATGTAAATAAAATAAGCAACATAAAATTTTGATTATTAGCTTATTTTTTTGTCTTTTCTAAACTTTTTATATTTTGTTAAAAAGATTTTAAATTTTTCGGCTCGTCTCGATGAGAAAATTCGATCGAAAAATATAATAGTTTGACTAAACGAAAAAAAAATTACTAAAAATAAAATAAATAAATAAATAATTATCTCAAACGGGGCTAAGTAGCATTAAAGCCAATATTCCTTGACACTGCTTGGAGCATAAGTAGTGTTAGATGTTCTTGTAATAATGGTTACCCTCAAAATGGATTCTCTTGCTTTGTGTTTAATGCTTTTGTGTGTATTGTGGTTCAAGAAGACATACCCTTCAAGACCTACTCCCAAAAGAAAGGTCTTATAAATACATAACAAGTTATTACCACACTAAATCAAACTAAACATTTGTCATAACAAATTAGAACAAAATAAGATTAGAAGCCGAGTTCCGTGTTTAATTACTATTACATGATTAAGATTTATATTTCATGATGATTTTTGGATACAAGAAATATACATCTCTTCCAAAATAACATGAAGAGGGAAATTTTGGCATTTAAATTTGATAAGTTGTCAAAATAACTTTGTGCAAGTCTATTGAATTTACTAAAGTTGTTTAAAGACTCTCTCTACAAACAATATCACAATTTAAATCTGTGGGATCAATCTAGGTAGAAACCAACTACTAACAATTGCAGTCAAAATAGAGAAAAGAAAAAGGCAGAACAAAAGTCCACTTTTCTGTGGATTTTAAAATTAAATTCTTTATAAAGAAGATCTAAAAAATCAGGAGCTAATGTCTGGATGCCATTAATGAGAGGGATATCTCCTTTTTATTCCATGCATTTAAATATATATCTTCAATCCCTACTAAATATTCAGAGAGGAAAAATTAACATCATATCCCATTTCACTCCTTGACCTTATCTACTTCCATGCCCCATCACTCAAAGGCAATGTTTGAATGTTGGGAATTATGAGAAGGAACAAAAATGTAATTGTTAGGAATTAAATACTTAGTAATCTATTACTTAGAGTAATCATATTTAAGCATTTGCTTCAATAACGAATCTTATATAAAATTGATTTAGAAATTTATTAGAGTTTGAGCATTTCATTTTCTTATTGAAGAAACAAGATTCTAAAATTACCATAGGAGTACTTAGTGGGAATTGAATTTTTACTTAGTTTGAAAATGTGATTTTTTGTTAAATTAGTAATTAAGAATTATTTCCACATGATTGCTTATTCCAAATGAAAAAATTAAAAACATATGAAATTATATCATTCTCCTAAGATTGCAAGCATCTAAATTCAACAAAATGCAATCTTAAGGGATTGGCCTAGTGGTCAAAACTTGAAACTTTGAGATTTGCTTCTTTCAATGTGTGAGACTCTGACTCGTTTTCTTTTATCGGTGTTTTCGGTCGTGCATTACGTGTTTTTGTTTGAGCATGTTTCATTGCTTTTAATGCATGATCAGGCTTAGATATGCATACGGAGTAGGTTCTCGGGACGGTGGGCCGCTGTGGTGCGAATTTCAAAAAAGTTTTAAAAATATATATATATATATATTTTGGAGACCTATAAATATCTAGAGTTAGATATTTTAAAAAAGATATTTTTATAACTTCCTGGCTAAGTTTTCTTTTTTCTTTCTAACGGAAGCTCTGCCTTCTTTCTAACTTCTCGGGGGCCTGGGGCATGGTTTTCGACGATCCAACAGCGGATCCTTGCTATTGGCGCGATGGGCTACGAGTTCATCCGGACAGAATTCCATTTCGGTGAAACTCGATTTGCACGTGGTTCGAAGCGTCGAGTTTTGAACTCATCGAGGTAAGATTCTAGACCTATATGCTTTATAAGGGTTCTACGTGTAATTGGTGTCTTTTTACCGGGTAGATCGCTGTAAATCTGATTTTGTTTAAAAAGTTGGGTTTTGGGTTTATGTCACGCCTCAAACTTCGGACCACATGAAACACCCATAAACATCCATACATGATACCCAACCCGAGAATATACTCTCAAAATAAACAATACATGTATTGTATATAAACGCCAAACGGCAATAGTACACGGCTCTAACGCCCGTAAAACATGTTATAACGTACATGTAACAAAACTAACAAAAAAAAAGACAACAGCACTTCCACCTCTTCAGCACCTGCAGATCAATCTCCGTGACCGGTACCTAAAGAAAAGAAAATCCCACATTGTGAGCCAAGGCTCTGCAGATTCTAAACAACACATACTGTATAAGCTAAGCATGCTCGATAAATGAAGTGCAGTTTTTGACTCTCTTTCAAGCCATTAAAACGATTTGAAAACAGTTTTAGATCGCGACTCACCAGAGCCAGAAAACCATTTTCACATGCAAGAGAAAGCGAGGATAAAAACCATTTGTCGACTCTTAGAGCCTTGAAAATAATGCATGTATTACGACTCCCGTAGGTCGATAATATAGTATTTCGACTCCCGTAGGCCGATAATACAGTTTTAAAAAAATTGGTCTATCCGTCCCAAAATGCAATACATGCAATCCATGAACACGTGCCTCGTCAAGACCTCGTTTCAATCCGTCAGATATCGCACACACACTGGCTTTCACAGCCTACCTCATACACCGGCTTTCACAGCCTACCTCGTTCACCGGCTTTCGTGGCCTACCTCATTCACCCACACACGCACACATGCATCAACAACCAAGATTTTACATCTACTGGATCACATATTCATCTAATCCATTTCATATACATATGCAAACCTAAACTAGGATTTAAAGCATATAATCATGTATCAACACGACGTTCCACAAACCACGTCACATGCCTATAAAACTTTAGGTTTTAAAGCATAAACCACGTTACACATAACGATATCACCTTATGTAATTCACTTACATATATTTTGTACATAAATAAACAGTTATAAATATGCCCATAATTATATAAAATCACATCACGATGCCACCCGTCAAAACCGACAACCGTCAAAACCGACAACCACTCACAGGGATAACCAACAACCTACCAAAACCAAGCCAAACCCGAAGGTCCACGCTAAACCCCTCAAACCACGAGGTAACAAACACCCCCTTTTTCTCTCAAGGATCAAGGGCTCTAACATGCTCCGCATGCAACCACAACGCACTCAACCGTGCCCCCACAACTCACATCTACCATACCCGTCGTCCCTGAGGACAACACCTAAACAAACACCGAAACCACGACACGATCAACCAAACCCCAAAGGGAATCCACAGGTATTTGAATCAACTAACCCCATAATTAATCAACTGAATACCATAGGACACCGATTGAAAACCAAGCAGCCAACCTAAAACCACAAAACCAGTAGCCCACAGCTTCAGTCGACTAGACCCAACCCCCAGTCGACTGAAAAACACACTAGAAACACAAAATGCCAAACCGAGCCGCTTCAGTCGACTGGACCTATGAGTTCAGTCGACTGAATCTATGAGCTCAGTCGACTAAACCCACCCCGAAACCGTCTCCGAGCTACGGGTTCAACCCTCCAAGCCTCGAATCGAAGCCTCTGAACACCGATTCAACAACCGTGAACACCCACACACCTAGGCCTAACACCGAGACCTCTAAAGAAACTCCCTACGCCCGATTCCATCCACTAAATCAACAAAAAACTAGTTTTAAGCCCAAAAACCCATTTTGATACAAAGTCAGATCTACAGAGATCTAACCGGTAAAAAGACACCCTGATTACCCATAACACCCTTATACAACATACAGGTCTAGATAAAAACTCGCCACGGCACTAGAGATTTGTGAGTTTTTATCTAACACTAGTACACTATTTTTTTTTTATCTCTTTTGCAGATTCTTTTGCAATGGAGTTGCTTTGGTTGAGATTTGTCTTTCTTTTCTTGGAGTTCGAGCTATACACTTTGCGAGTTTTACTTCCCATTTCTTGGAATGCCGAGTGTCTTTATTTGCATTGATTTCTGTTGGGTGGTTGGATGTTTTCTTGTTTTCACCTGTTGCTTATATTCTGTTCAGGTCCAGTGTGTGGACTGCTCCTCCTAGGAAGAAACCTCTGTTGGCAGCCAAATGACATGCAGTAGCTGCTTTGTTTGTTTGCCTTCTGATACCGGTTCATGGCCTTTTCCAGGAGATTGAAATACTTGCTGTTTCTGACCTTCGAGATCTTGGACTGTATTTTATAAAAGTTCCTGGACTGTACTTTAATAAAGTTCCTGGATATCTATAGGTGATGTTTTTCCTAGCAATGAGGGATGTTCATAGCTGTTTTGTTTCTTGGTTTGTGGTTTCCTTTCTTTTGTTTTTATAGTCTGCTGGTTTATTGCTTTACAGGTGTGTGCAACTTAAGTTATGTTCACAGTCCTTCCAGTTTCGGTTAGGTAGTTCATAGTTCTTTCATACACTTTTTTGGTAAATTTGTCCGCTCCCTTGAGCTTCGTGTATAGCCTTTCCCTTGCCGCTTGTGTAAGGGATGTGTGTGTGCGTTTACCCGACAGGTTGGTCTGGTATGGGCTGTTAAGTGTAGCCTCGGCACTTCAGTTAGAAATCTGTTTGTGCATGTTTGTATTGGCTGAAATGGTCCTCGGTAATTACCCCAAAAAAAGAAGTGGTCCTCGGTTGTAGTGTTTTTTTTTAGTTGGGTTTTGTTGCTGCGGTTTTGTAGATGGGTATACAGTGTTTGGGCTGTAAGCTTTTGTGCATTTATTCGTTATTTGTATAGGCATTTCATGTTGTCTAGCTTATGCAAAGTTGCCTTAATTTTCTCCCCCATTATTTTTTTCAATTATGGGGGTGGAAATTATGCTTTCTCTTTATTGTCTTGGTTTGATTTTATTGTTCGGTTATGGCTTAGCCGCGAAAGCCTCTTTTTTGGTTTTGTTTATGAGTGGTGCTTGTAAGGTCCGGAATATGCCTCTTGTATTTTTGTACATTTTTATTTCTTTAATGTTATAGTTAATTATTAAAAAAAAAATTATATTTTAGAAATAATTATCAAAATCTATCAAATAAGACCGATATTAAATATAAAATTATCTAAAAATAAGTATTAAAAAATTATAACAACTTTAAACTATTTTTTTTGTCTTTTGATTTAAAGCCACTTTTAAGTTAAGTTTTTTAGTTTATTGTCTTTTGGTTTAAACTTACTTCTATAGTTCAATGAACGAATTTTTTGTTTATTTCAATTAATGCGATTTTAAGCAAAAAAATTTAATTTAAAGATAAATTGCCAAATGAGGCCTTGGTATGACAAAACACAAATTAGTTATTAAATCCTTTTATTGAAATTACCCCGTAAAGTTTTTTTTTTTTTTTTTTGATTGGCACCCCGCAAAGTATTTGCCAGAAAATTTTTAAAAACTAGAACGCATTGTCAATTCAAACAATATTTGGGTATTACAATTTATATAAATTAACATTATATTTGAATAATTACTTAACTTTGATAATAATTTATAATATACATGGGGTAGTTATCTAATTAAACGTCTGAAACTTTAGAGATCAAACCACTAACAACATTTTGTAATATATATGTCAATATAATAAAATAGTTTATAATTTTTAAAACGTGCTCTCTCTCGTCTAAAGTATATAATTTGAAAAGGGTGGATGAGTGTAATTCAATTTTGGATTCTAGGGTTGGAAGCTCACTTTAAAAAAAATATATATTCTCTAACACAATTACAAACAGTCAAGGAGAATGAGGGGACTGAGTGTGCGACAAACTATTTTTAATGGTGGGATTTACTTTTCATAAAAAAGGTTGAGATTGATTTTATTATTTTTAAAATACCATCCATTCTTCGTCACCTCTATCTCTTAGCAAACTCTTGTTCAAATTCTCCCTCTCTTACTCAGCCAAATTGATTAAGAGGTCAAGGTCTCACAACTCTCCCCCTCTTTAAGGAATTTCGTCCCCGAAATTCAACACTAAAATTCAAGCCAAACACCATCTCATCAACCATCACCAAACCTGAATGCCAACCCAGCAACACTGTACAACAGTGAAAATGCCTTAGTAACTGAAATCCCAACACTGTCGCCACACAGCGTAAACACGTCTTGAAAATTCGATCACCACACAAACCGCCCACACGGGCAAGTCCCACTGACACCATTGTCATCATGAGGCATTCATGAAACGTCGAATCCAGGTCTAACTCATACTGCCAAACCTCGAAACAAAACTCTCGTCAACACAAACCACTCTAGCAACAAACGCATCACATAAAACCAATTCACCATGGTACTTGATCTCAAACACTCTCTATGCCCGAACATAGAGGCTACCATCCCTTCGTCCTCACTGCCACATACTGGCTCAATCACACCTCATAATACACACCAACGGCTATCTCCTCATATCCAAACACAAGATGCCAAACCCTGACATCGATTACTAGACGACTATTGACTTTGATACCACATCGCTACCCTGTTGATACAACAATACAAACACGTAGCTGACACGACGCTCATCCACGAGCAACAGCACAATCATCAAATTCTAGAGAGAAGTTCACTTAACTCTCATCTGGAATACCAGTGAACATATCTCATCTAAACCTTTATCCTCGATTCAACGTTCCATCACGAACCACAATTCTCTCCTTAGAGAAACGCTAGGTGATACACCATTGTCCCAGACAAGGTTCCACACAACTGAAAATCAATCCGGCATCATAGCCACAAAGTCACCTAAGCCAAACGAGTCACTCGACCAAACACATTTCGTAGACAAAACATTTCATAGGCATCCAACAACCTACACAAAATCAACCATAACTCACGTGTAACCGCACACCAATACACAACTCAACCTCTCGCTATCGAGTCACTGATACCAACGCTGCAGATCAACCTCATACAAACATGATCGCCATCATCCAACAAAGCAAACATGATGACCATCATCCAACATCAACTCTAACTTATAACACATACCTCAATCCCTTGAGTCCACAATAGCAAAATATTCGAACCCAAGACACCAACCAAGACTTGCATCTAACACTTAGCAATTTCCTCACATCCAGAACCTATCATGGCCCTTCTGTTCCCAACCAAAAAATCAATCATGTCAGTTCGAACAGACCACACTAACCAAGATTCATCAATCATCGCATCCTTTTTGACTCATACCTTAGCACACTCTCGGGACTACCATCCACACAAACAACAGTTATGCCAAAGCACAACACTTACCACAGTGGACAATCACTCCTCGACTCTAAGAACTCTGAATAGCAAGGCCTCAAACATAACATAAAGCCAGACTCACAAAAGTCTTTCAGAAACCCATCATGTAAATATCACAGTCGCGCTGTTCTGAAAAAATTCCCAATCTGCCACGAGCTAAAAGTACAACCATACACACACAACCCAGAACAAGGCGCACCCAACTGTTAAGGATTCTCTGCTGATTACTGCAAAAAGAACTCTATAAACCTTACTTTGAAGCCACATCGACCACAGTCAATACAGCTGCCGTCAACCACGATTACGGTACTCAGATCATCCGCTACACCAAGCTCTCAACTCTTCGGAGTCATTCGCACACATACGAACATCATCAAGCCGCATACCTTGCACAACACCTCTCATAGGACTACGAGCTCTTCACCAGTCATACACAGAGACATGCGAAAACCTTCTCATCACACCAAAACCTCACTTCATAAGATCGTGCTTACTCACCTAACTCCTACTAGGCAACCACAACCACATCACGGCCTCGAGCTCACTGTCCAAGTAGCTCACACAGAAACTGCACAACACCGAACAAAGGAAACCCGATCTTGAGACCTTTCATCTAGAGTTACTAATAACTCCCACAACCATGCAGATACCTTCCACACTTTTGCTCTCAAGGAACACATCGATTACTGGTATCATAACCCACAATTTCTCACCAATCGCCCCAGGTTAGCCAAACCACATGATCCATTGCTGAACCTTATTACTCCACACTTCGTTCCCCTGGGCAAACAACATACCCATCTCTAAAACTAAGGTCAAACACAAATAACCTCCGGACATATCACACTTAGATCATGTTGTCTCAGCACTAAACCAACCACACTATCAAACCCTTCTAAGGTTCTTTCAAACCCCATGGACCCAGCACGGTTGCCAAACACGGACTCCTAATCACTAGGATAACGATCAAACCACGAACCTGAATTCTCGTAGGAATCCCACAGAACTGCTACTCGTCACAAGTTAGAATCATAACCTAAACCCTTACACATTCCAACAACAGTCGCGACCTATGCATTTCCCAGCATCTTTACAACTCATATTCGTCCCCATATCTTTGAGCTCACTCACTCGGAACTCAAGTCTCAAACCTCAACAAGGTATACAACTTCCAAAGTCATTAGACAACTCTAACTACCGTCGACATACCATCCACATCCTGCTAGCAGGGAATATCTCCAGAACGACTCACGTTCTGCTATCTCAACATGCACTCGCCAAGGATTATCACACTCCCATCCACTATGTTCCCGTCTATATCCCATCCTAAGTACAAAGCTCATGACATAGCATGGCTCACGACGCACCTAATCTATCACACGGCCAACACCACGTACATTAAACCCTAACTAAAAGGGATTATCACATCCATAAACCAATCATAATCACTGATTTACCAAGGTCTCCGACACCCGATCGCCCCTACTAACAAGGCCATCCATAACACAACACTAACCTCTAATAGTATACTCTCAAAAAGAGTCACCTACTTGGGCCCAAGCCATTAACCATGCTTCGACTACACCCGAACAAACTCTTCCTATACCGACACTCAACAGTTCACCAACTATGACCAACCTCACACGACTAACCTCAACTCACCAACGAGTTCCACAACATACCAAGCGGTCGACGCTCAACCCATAACCTTATCTCTGCAACTGATAGCAACCGAGTCGCATATTCAAAACCCAAACCGCGGTCTCATTGTCTCAAAGGGTGTACAGGTTATATATAAAGAAAATATGAAACACGACAACCTAAGGTCGATCTATCATGTTATTTCTAACACATACCACATAGTTATGCTAATACATAGCCACAACGATTATGCAGACACAACACCGATACCGAGGAGAACCAAAAAGAATGACGCGTCACTTTGGATAACCTACTCAGATTCCTTGCTAGAAATTACGTCCGTGAAACGCGTATCTAACTTGGCTCCTAAATTTGTTGATCCAAACGCCCGTAGGCAAGACTAATCAATCCTAAGGTCTAACCTCTATGCTCACATATACAACAAGCTATCATACTTATGTTCCAAACACAGGAAACCAAGCACACACGCATCCTCACAAGGTGATGCACCCTCATTCCACAGCTCATAGGTATTTGAACCCAGAGCTCCGATACCAAGTTGTCATGCCCCAAACTCCGGGTCACGAAAAAATCCTACGAACACTACCAAAATTACCTCAACATGAAGAAAAAAAACCCAAAAGCCCAAACAAGGCTAAAACCTTCATAAAAATGTACTACCGCTGGTTTATTTGATTTAAAAGAGTAGCCTAAAAGATTACGGTTATGGCCCCAAAAGCCAAGCTTTGAAAATAAAGTACATGTTTTGAATGAGAAAAACCTTCATTTTGAAAGACGCTTAGACCGTTCCAAAATCTCCCTCGAGGCACAACAGTTTGAATGAAGTATAAACTATTTGAAAACCCCGTTTATAAACCGTTGAACCCAACAATGAAAAGCATAATAAAAAACTACGAAAAATAATAACTAACCCATGGTTCTCTCGAAAGTATAAAATATGCATGCATCCATAAGAATAACATATGCTTTACAACATGTTACATCTAAACATGAAACATATACAAAAAGTATAAACTACCTATCAAGAAAAAATAGAAGTCTTTTCATCAGCCACCTCCGGGCACCTCGAGATCAACTTACAAGACCACGTTCACCTGAAAAAGGTTTGACAAATCCCACTACGTGAGCCAAAACCCAATAGAAACAGACTATGAAGCAGTAACGTAGGATATGCGATCACATAGCATAAAGTTAACTCAATCACATGAGCCTCAAAAGATTTTTCATCCTGAAAACCACCAGTTTTCTAACAGGCCAACACAAGCCTCAAAACAGTTTTCCATCAGAAAACTTCAGTTAACCAACGCACACACACACACGTACACACACAGATCACATCCATGTGACCCTACCCACTCGTGGTCTAAAATAAGGCACCGATGCCAAACAGGCATATAGACCCAAGTAACCCTACCATCCACCTGGACACACAGGTCCCATGGAGTAACGGAACCTTCTATATCCCGACACGACTTGCATCCTTTCCCGATTTACTAGCCGACGGGCAGAGAAACCCATTCTGCACAGTTTTCCAGTCTTTTACCAAAGAGAAACTCGTGCCCAAATTAAGTCGATCCAAAGATCTCAACACGGTCCTTTTTGATTATCACATCAAAATCTGAATATACACGCGTGAGTTTAACCCAACAAGGTTTCTATCACCAAACCCACAACACCGTGAGTCCAACCCAAAAGGTTCCTCTCACCAAACCCACAACATCGTGAGTCCAACCCAAAAGGTTCCTCTCACCAAACTCATATGCCTCACCACATATAATATACCAAGAAAAGCATAAAATATGTTTTTTATCCGTATAAACATGGTTTAAAACATACAATATGCTATGTAGGCATTTTCATCCGATAGAAAAGTATAAAATTGCACGTAACACCCTTTAAAGACAGCATAGTCTAGGATTCTACCTCGTTGAGCCAAAAGCTCAACATCTCAAAAATCGAACCTTGACGAAACAAAATTTTGTCCAAATAAATGCGAAGCTCCTGTCACCAACATCAAGAATTCGCAATCCAATCACTGAAAATCGAGCCCCGAACCCATCAAAATCTAGAGAGAAGGCAGAAGTTTCATTTGAGAGAAACCAGATCTGAAATAAGATATCTCAAAATATCTTTCAAAGCTTGATATTTATAGACCACACCAAAAAATAGGAGGTCATTCGACTGACCTTCCCCTTCCAATCGACTGAAACCCCTCTAGATAACCCAAAAACCATCCACCACCTCAAGTTAGTCGACTGAACACCCTTTTTCAATCGACTGACCACCAACCCTCAGTCGACTGGACCACACCCGAGAGAATCCAATCAACTGGATTCATCCTCTCAGTCGACTAACTTGTCACTGTCCAGCCAACACATGAAAAAAAATTCTTCAGGAAACTTCACCAAGGTCAAAAGTTAATTTCAACTCCCCATCAATACTTAAAACACTCGAAAAAAAGAAAGATGTCAGGGTCTCACATCATCACTGATGGCAAGGGCGTGGACAAGTCAACACTCAGGCCCTCGACTCTCAGGTCAAGGTCAAGCGGGGGATCGTGAAATCTAACTCCTATTATTACGCCACTCGAACCGCCTTCACCAAAAATATGCATCATAAACAATAAGGTGCATTTAGCACTTGGGGAAAAATCATTCCAAAATAAATCAGGGCATATAGCTAATATCACAGTCAGGGGCATTTAGCCAATATCATAATATTTCAATTCCATCAATCACGGTACCAACCCTAAGGTTCTATTTTCATTTTTTTCTCAAAACAAAACAGTGAACCCCACGAAACCCAACCCAATGATGACGTGATATGACATATGCAACCACTATTTACGATTTTCATGCATAGATTTATCATGACATGGGCTAAAATGACTTATTTATGCTTTGTATGAAATTGTAAACTTATGAGCATGGAGTACAAATATACGAAGTACAAGCTATATTTTATGTGACTTGGATTTAACCTATCGGCATGGTTTCTATTCATCAAATTGTCAATTTCATTTACCAATCACACACATAATTTAGATAAAGTCCATATATTCAAATTCCACAATGTGACACACTACTCATACACTTAGCTAAAATTGGATAATTGTTCAAACGCCAATTTTAAAGTTACAACAGTGTTTTGAGGTACCTATACATGGATTTAATTTTCAATTTTTGAACACCAATTAGATAAAAATATTTTCTATAGCTTTCATGTTTAGCATTAAGGTTAGATCCTAGGGAAAAATGTCATTTGATTTAATTAAGAGAAAATCATTCAGCACTTTACAGAGAAAAATGAAGAATTTAGGCCTCTGTTGGCCACGATTTTGGGGCACCAATTCAAGGACTATGGGTTTGATTTTTTTGGGAGATTTTCATTTAGGGTGTTCGCTACAAGTTTCATGTTTTATGCTATGCCTAGTTGTTTGGAACAAGTTGGTAACCTTGGCCAATTTATAAGATGGATTCAGTCAGCCTAAAAGGGTCTGCAAAATAGGATTTCAACAGAGAATGCTCAAAACATTTGGGGTACCATCCGAGGGTATTTTGGGCTGATTGTTACTCAGTAGTTAGTTTAATATGTTACATACATTTTTCATGTTTACCAATTTGGGATTTGGCTATTAAAAACATAGGTTTTTGATTTCACAAAAATGTGTGATAGAGAGCTCTGTCAATCACTGAATCACAATAGTTACTTTGGAAAGGGTTTTGACCTATCACAACTTCATATTTTTTGCTCCATTTTGGTGGTCAATAAGACAAATTTGTTTTCTACAAGTTTTATGTTTTGACCCAAGCTCGGTTCTCACTCTAACTTAGGATTTTTAGATCTGCAACTCAAAGTGGTCAAAATCTGACACTCTTTGGTAAAAATAGTATACCTGGAGTTTTGCCCAACGAAATCAGTTCAAACTAATTTTTTATGAACGAGGACTTAAACATCTAGGTCTGGACATAAAAAGCACATTTAGATCATTTTTCTACAATTAGTTATGGTATTTTAACGTTCATGGCAGAAAGTTAGTATGCCCAGAAAATCAGGTCATCTAAGGTTTTGACAACTTAGCTCATGTTGTGTTTAGTTTTGACGTATTTTCTTTGCATACATGTCATATACTCATACAAACCAAATTTTCAGAACCTATTTAAGTCACAAAACTCAAAAATACTCACAAGCAAGCCCATACAACACTTGATCTTATAAGAACAGTTCATGATCTACTCCTACGACATCTTTTTGAGTAAATCCTTGTTTTTTATTCTTATGATTGATTACAGAGATGGATTGAGGGCTATTTTATGAGAGAATGATAGATGGTTTTAAGGGTTTACTTGCCTTAGAAAGAGTAGAAAATGGTGGAAGGTAGACTTAGGACTTGGCTTTGTAGTATAACACATTGGATCCTTCTCCTTCTTTCTTCCTTCTTTCTTCCTTCTTTCTCTCCTCTCTTAGAACACTTAGGATATTTTCTAAACTCTCTCTCTCACTATGTGGCACGAAAACAACGAGGAGAATGAGAGATATAGGGCCTTATTTATAGAAATTTTGGTAATATATCTAATAATTAAGGTGTAAGTATTTTTTTTTAATTTTCTAAACTTTGATTGGTTGCATGGGAGGTGGGAATGCTTTTGAGACTTACACAAATCAGATATGGCAGCTAGGGATTTTTTCTAGGGGCTGTTTGGGGCAGACCAAAAGCTATTTTGCATTAAATGGGGGTTTAAATTATGTTTTGGTACAATTTTATGTGAGAAAACGCCTAAAATATTGATTTTGTGTATCTTTTTGGTTTTTTTTCCTACTAAAATCTATTATTTTAGTGTTTTTATGATTAATTTAGTATTTTCATGAATTTTTATAATTTTTATAACAATTAATTAAATAAGTGTAAGCCTTTAAGTCAAATTAAGCTAGTTTGACAAAAATTAACTTTTTGACTATTTATTGTGTAGGAACTTTAAATAATGATTTCTTTACTTTTGTTGACCTATATTATTATATTATTATGTATATTACTTGTTTAAAAAGTCTTAGGTTATAATAATACTTAATTTGTACAACTTTTTCTCATTTTTGAGCTTAAAAATGCAAAAGATGACTTTTTGTGCACTAATCCCAATGTGGCCAGCCATTCAAGGGCATTTCTATCATTTTTATTGTTATTTTGTCTTTTGTTATTTTGTTGTATCTAAATATCTAATTTAAGAGGTCCATGTGTCAATATTTGAGTTTTTAGGACTTTTTGCTGTATTAGGGGAAAAATGGTCATTTTACCCTAATTATGATAATTTTTTATTTTCAACCTTATATTTTATGTTATTTACTTAATTTAAGATGTTAGGAGTCTTCTCTGAGTAGTAGGGTTTTGCCTCTGAGTATTTTCTTTCTTTAGGGTTTTCGGGTCGAATTAGGGTTTCGGGTTGAGTTAGGGTTTTCATTCTTCTAGCGACTTAAGATCTCGTCGGTTAATCGTCGGTAATACTATAGTTTGGGCTAGGTCTTTACACGGGTCATTATCAATCGGGTTGGGCTTAACATATTTGGGCCATACTTAAAAATTCTTTTGGGCTTAAATTCATGCGCTATACTTATAATTCTTCTTGGACTAAATTAGTTGGGCTTTGTAATTTTATTTGGGCCCTATTTCTAATCTTTTTCTTGATTCATGATTTTCTTGGGTCAAGTTGTAGGATTGTGAGCCTGTGATTTTATGTGGTTCTAGGGTTTTAAATTTTTGATATCATCTGTCCTCAAGGGTTCGTGGTTTAAACCTTATGTCATAGGGTTTCATTTTTTTTTTGATTAAAAGATTGTGTAAAATTACACTTGAGTTCAATTTGTCTTTTTCGTAATTTCTCTATCTTATTGGACTAACTCCTAAGTTTATGACTGTTTATGATGTTTGATTTTTAAAATTCAGTATTAGAGAATTCTATATTCTGTAGGATTTTATTTTGAATCTTAGGGTTCTATTCCCGTCCTAACCCAATTTTGGGGTTCTAATCTTGGTGGGTTTTCATCACTAACTCCCGTAATTTGAAATCAGATACTTTTATATACATTATTCATGAGTTAGTGTCTATTGTGGAAAATGGATGAGGATTACCTCGGAGACTTTCGTGCAGATAGAGAGAATTAAGGGATTTGTGTGTAATTTGTTAGGATTAAGATTGTTGATAACTTCTAGAGTGATTATGGGAGAATTTTATGGTGTTTTTGTAATAGGTGTGTAGCCTAGCATGGATTTACCAATTGTGAGATGTCTTGGGCTAAAAGTGTAATTAGCTAAAAGTTCAGAGTTAAACGTGCAATTATTGAAAATCATGAAATATTAAGCCTTTGCATATATTTTCTTCTTAATTATTGAGTTGACACTTAACTTTTCTACTCCTTAAATTTAGAGCCTTGTTAATTGTGAACGTCTTCATATTGGGTCATTTTTGAAATTTTGTTATTCTTCTTGTATCAAATTGTAATTCTCTATTTTCTTATGAGGTTTTAGGATCAAGAGATGTCTTTTCTTCTTTAGGGTTTCAATTTCGAGATCTGGCCCTGGGCTTAATCCTTCAGGATTCTTTCTCTTGATCTAATCCTAATTTAAAATTTTAGTTTCGGGTGATTTAACATTATTAATTCAGAGGCTTAAAAATCATGTCATTACAAAGTCGCTGGCCAAAGCCGCCGCCAGTGGGCTGTTTTGCCGCCCTTTTTTGCTGCATTTTCGGACTTGTTTTGCTGTTGTCTTTAATACACAAAATTTTGAAAAAACTTACCAGGAAAACCTGTTTTAAAACCGTTCAAAAATCGTCGTGATCCGTGGTTCAAAACACCCGAAACCACCGGTTGTACCACTGTACGTTCTTCGTATTCTTAAACATTGTAAGATATTTAAAAATAATAATAAAAGCCTTTACACCGGAAGCTTATGTCCCGAAGGCTCACATTCGAACTAAAAAAGTTTAAACTATCACGATAAACTCTCGTGATTAAAATATATAAGTAATCATCATTCACACATTCAATCAAACAAGAAAACAATGACGATCCTAAAATCGAAATTAAAAGGTCTGTAAAACAAAGTTAGCACAGTTCTAAATCTACCCGACCCCTCGATTAATCTTAACATAATCAACCTGGCTCTGATACCAATTATTAGAGGCAAACTGCCAAGATCATTGATTTGAATACGATTCTTTGATAAAAAATTACTGGACGGGCAATTGTCGAAATAGGCTGTAAATTAAATTTTTTTTTAATGTTAAACGGTCAAAATAAAACTCGTACTCCCAAAGCTAGATTCAGGATTATACCTTTCGAAATCTAGTAGATTGATTTCGGTTACTGCAACAACCACAAATGTGAATCCTTTGAGTTAAAGGCCCGACCAAACCTTCTACTGTATTCTCGATGCAAGTCACGAATGTAGAGTGGGCTACCACCCTTTGTCAACTTAAACCTACTAAACTAATCACAATAGAGAATACGTGGAAATCCTAGTCTTGAAAGGCAACTTATGATTTATGTTTAACATAACTGCATATATATAGGGCTACAACAGGAACCTGTGGAGTAAATATGACTTGGGCTTCTAATGTAATTATGAAAACTAACCTGCCCTTGAGGAAATTTCATAAAAGTATAAATTACAATCCATACCACTAAAGAATCGTAATTGCACTCTCAGCCATATCCTCAAAAATTAATTATTCAAGCTCCTGTTATTAAATGCTTAACTCATCTCGCCACGTTAAGATTTCCGATACCCGTCAATTAAATTTAATTACTAATAATTTAATTTAATTAACTTCTTAAATTTCTTAAGCCCTTCCGCTTAATTAGCTTATTTATCGGCCGAATAATTAAATCCATCAGCAGGGTTTGACCCAGTCAAAACTTATAAGTTTTCTTAAGGGGGAATCATCAATCTCGAACAATCGGAACGTGAATTCCGTCAATAATTAATAGTTACTATATAATTAATACCGCTATCCAACTCACCGAGACTATTGACCCATAAAAGATTGCACCTTCTAATGAATCAAAATAACGAATTTTAAATATACGCAAATAATAATTATTTCGGGATTAAGAGTATAAGCACTCATAATAATCTTGGGGTGTGAATTAATTTATATAATCACTATCAAATTAATTATCCCAATGTGGTCCTGTTCAATACACAGAAAATGTACTAACACTGAAAGTTGGAACAATAGACGATGCTATTATCTATTTTCTATAACCAATATAAGCCTACCAAAACTCTGTGCTATAGTCGTACTGATGGTTTGTCCAAATCCATCTAAACCATGAACAAAAATTTATATTCTACAAAAACCTATAATCTGGTCTTCTATGTGCAAGTCATATTCTACACACTAGACTAAATACTGTACAAAATAAAGGACAGTCATGCATAACATTAAAGAAATGATATTGCATTCATTACTCATTAAGATTCTAAAAATAAATAAAATCCATAATTTTTAGTATACAACCTTGACATATTTGTCGCAGACTTAGGACCTAGACAATACTTTCCATATGACTAGGGTTTAAAACGGAATTCCTGAAAAGTAGGGCTTGGGATGCCTAGATCACTAGGGTTTGACAAATCTATAACTCGTCTCACGGGCTTTAGGACCTAGACAATACTTCACATATGACTAAGGTTTGAAACGGGGTGCCTGGGAAGCAAGACTTGGGATGCCCGAGGAACAGGGCTTGAGGTGCTTAGATCACTAGGGCTTGACAAACCTAAGACTCGTCTCACAAACTTAGGACCACGACAATGCTTTACATATGACTAAAGTTTGTAACGTGGTGCTTGGGTAGCAGGGCTTGGGGTGCCTAGATCACTAGGGCTTGGTAAACCAAAGACTCGTCTCACATACTAGGACCTACGCAATGCTTCACATACGACTACGATTTTGTTATTTGTTTATGCATCAATCTGTTAACTTCTTATCGTATTTTCTAAACATTTTCTTTATTTTTTGTTTTGAAAGCTGGTGAGCATATCTAAGGCTTCGGCGGTTTTGGTAATGCCCTGGAGTGGTACCAGGCTCTTCTCGCCTAGAGTTAAGGTTTTGTTGTTAGGGCTGGCTTCGGCCGATTCATAGCATTGCTGGGTGACACTAGCAATAATCAGGTGCAGATGACAGCTTTGGTGGAGAGGTGGTGGGACACCACTAACACCTTCTATTTCTCCACTTTCGAGGCCACCCCGATTCCTTTGGACTTTACTATGATCACTAGAATCAGAGTTGGCAGAGATCCCATTCCCTTTGATCCTGACATCCACCGTTCTCCCGAGGCTCTGACGAATCTCCTTGGGACGGTCCCTACTTAGATGGACAGGAGTCGAGTCGGGTATACTTGGTTCTATGACAACTTCCGTTAGTTCTAGTGCATAGAGCCTCGTGACTATGAGTGGGTCGCACGAGCCTTCTTGATGTATGTCTTCGGTGTTTCCTTGTTTGCAAACAAGGAAAACGCTGTCCATCTCTACTATCTGGGAGCCCTTCATCACCTAGACATTACTATCTCCTATGATTGGGGTGGCGCTGCCCTTACTACATTATACGGCTTCATGAAGGTCGTGACATGGATCTCACAGGAGCTGAGCACTGCGGGATACTAGAGGATCTAGGAGGTATGTCATAAATTTTTCCTTTCTATACTTCCATTTATATATACCTTTTATCTTTCATTTTGCTGATCCTTTCTTTTTGCAGCTCTGAAGTTATGAGTTCATTAGGATGCATGTCCTAGCGAATTCCCACCCGAATCCTTTAGTGATTCCCCATAGGGCACGGTGGACAAAGGACTACAGAGGGAGGTGTTATGGTTGGTATACTAAAAATCACGTTTTTAGTATTTAATTTTATTTTAATAAAATTAATTTTTTATTTTATGAGAATATCTATGAGCAATGTATGTATATTATTTATTTAATATTATGCATGGATATCCTTTATTATATGTAGTATTTAATCTAGTGTGTAGAGTATGACTTACACACAGAAGATCAGATTTTAGGTTCTTGCAGAATATAAGTTTTATGTTCATAGTTTAGATAGAAATGAACATACCACTCGTACAACTGTAGCACAGAATTTTAGTCGGTCTGTCTTGGTTACGGGAAACAAATAATAGCATTGTCTATTGTTTCGACTCTCTGTGCTAGTACACTTTGTGTGTATTGAATGGGACACATCGGGGTAATTAATTTTATATTGACTATATAAATTAATTTACACCCCAAGGTTATTATGAATAATGCTTATGCTTTTAATCTAGAAAAATTTATTAACTTGTGTATATTTAATATTTGTTGTTTTGATTCATTAGAGGGTGTGATCTTATATGGGTCTATATCCTCGGTGAGTTAGATAACGGTATTATTTATATGGTAAATATTAATTATTGATGGAATTCACGTTTCAAATTATTGGGATTGACAATACCCCCTTAAGGAAGCTTATAAGTTTTGACCGGGCCAAACCCTGTAAGTGGATTTGATTATCTGGCGGTCAAATAAGTTAAGTAGAAGGGTTTAAGAAATTTTAAGATGCCAATTAATTTAAATTGTCAGTAATTAAATTTAATTGGCAAGTATCGGAAATTTTAACGTGGGAAGAAATGTCAAGCATTTAAGAATGGGAGCTCAATGCAAGAAGGTCTTGAGACTATGGGTTAGAGTGTAATTATAGTTCTTTAGTGGTGTGAACTGTAATTCAGTGTTTTATGAAAATTACAGAAATCACTGCAAGGTTTTCATAATTATAGATACCGCTATGAGGTTTGTTTAATTGCAGAAACCGCTGATAGGTGTCTATGTTCCACTGAAATTCTTACTCATAATTACTCTACAGGTTCTTGTTGAAGCCCTACAAATTTGTAGGTAGGCTGAACCAGTTTCATAACTTGTCTTTCAAGACTAAAACTATTCAGGTTCTGCCAGTACGAGTTCTTGATAGATTGTAGCCCACGCTATATTCAAGAATCGCATAAGGGAATACAGTACAAGGCCTCACTGGAGCTTCAACTTGGAATCAAAAATGTAGTTAAAGATTTGTCCGGTAAAAATGTATTCTTCTAAATTAACTTTGGTTGCACGGATTTTATTTTGATTGTTCGACGTCAAAAGTTTTATCTAGAGACCGTTTCGGCGTTTGCCCGTTCAGTTAATTTTTTATCAAAAATTATTTGTAAAAATAATGATCTTGGCAGTTTTGCCTCAAACAGGAGGAAAGTAGGAGGGAAGAACTTAGATAGGTACCATATTTTCTTGAACAGGCTCACCCCAGATCAGGTATAGTTCTTTTTTCTTTTCTTTGACTCTATAATTTTTTTCATCCTTCTTTGAAATTGTCTCTTATCAAGTACATTCCCTTATTTGCAGGTTCACTAAACATATGGCAAGGGGTAGAGGATAGGGAAGATGTAGATCTAATGTGCAGCCGTGACGTCTCTTCCATGCGGATCTTGCTGGAGGGCCATTTCTTCTGTGAGTTTCGGAGAGAGGGTGGTGCGTTAGTCCTTTGGCATGAATCACTTCCACATTCCGATGCTACCTTTTGCCCGTATGTGCTTGACCGATGTCATGAGCAACATTAATGTGATGCTGGAGATGGTAGGAGTTTAGGTATCTACACTATTGGAGCCTCTAAGGGATTATGAGACACAGGCAAAGGAACACTTGATGGGACTGATGGGTCCTCGCCTAGAGGAGATCCTCCAGCTGGACCAGTTGCAGCCGACAGGGGAGCAGGAGTAGGAGCAGTAGGGGCTCTCATGGTTCCCTGGGACGTTACTGTTTTTATTGCAGGGTATCCCATGAACATCCCTATTCCAGTTTTGCCAGCTTTAGAGTTTTTTGAAACTCTTTCTCAAGTTTAATCTTAGTTTGGAGCTTTTTTATTGACTCTTTTACGTTGTCTTGCTCACCTCTTATTTCCTTTTTACAGGTTACATAGGAATGGGTAGACCACCACTTGATTGTGATTACGGGCCTGTGGGCTTTAGTGCGTCAACAGGATGCTACCCTTCGTGTGGTTGGGATTGCTTTTACTCTTGAGGTTACTGAGGTGGTGAGTATCTTTTCATTTCCTTTCATTTTTTTCTTCTCTTTTTGCATTCTTTTCCCTTCTAATGCATTTATTCATTTATTTTTTTCCTTTCTACAGCCACGAGCTTCAGTTCGAGGCATAGCATAAGGTGGACGACGCGGTTTCCTGCACTTCTTCTCGTCCTCCTTCTGCCCGTGGGTCGGCTTCCTCTGCCAGGAGCCATTGCAGGGTCATCTCTTCCTCTAGCAGTGATGATGATGATGATGGAGATGACTTCGAGGGGATGCTTGACTCTTCTGATGTTGACCTCTCGGGTGCTGGTCCTTCCATTCCTCCTCCTCCTCCTCCTCCTCCTCGAGTTCGTTAGAGATGTTTTTGAGATAGAGAGATTTTCCCCTTTTTTGCTTAGTTTATTCCACATGCTAAACACATTTAATCTTTAGGCATGTGTGCCCATTTTTGTTTAATGATGGGCCAAGGTGCTTGCAGCTTTGACATACATTCAGGCCTTTCAGCCTTTTTATTTTATTTATGAAAATATGCTTTTATCTTTATCTTTACATGAAAATATTTCTTTATTTATGAAATTATTTTCAACTGTCTTAGCCGTAAAATGCATGATGCAAGTCTCGAGTGAAAGATTAAACCTTATACGACTTCACACTTGTTTTTGATAATGTGGATGGTTTGTTTGAATGCAAAGTAGCGCAAATACTTGAAAGAAAAGAGGAATGATTTAATGAGGAGAGAAAATAACACCTGCAACCTTTGAATGTTGCGGTCGTAGGTTCAAAGTTGGCGCTCGTATGGAATTTTTCAAGTGAACAACTAGGTCGCAAAGAATGAAAGTTTTTGGCCAAAGAAATAGTTACGGTCGTGATGTTGAATGTTGCGGTCACAAAAATCTCAGGTTGCAGTGAGCATTCTGATATCTAATCTTTCATGCCCTATAAAAGGCGAGCTGGGTCCCTCATTCCTTGATCTTCTCACAATCATAGATTCCTTCTCTTTCAGCAACTCTCTTTCTTCATGGATGGATGAACTCTCAACCATCGAGCGTCTGAACTTTGCTTCCTTTGGTATTAGTTCCTTATTCTCGTTGAGGGCCATCAGGATCAACGAGCCACTACTACGAGCTGCCACGCAGTTTTAGGATCCTCAGGGTCACGTCTTCCTCTTCGATTTTTAGGAGCTATGCCCTACTATAGAGGAGTTCACTGCCATTCTCGATCTCGTCTCACGGGAGTTCGTAGCTGTACCTTCCCTATTCGTCTCTACAAAGAAGCAGATCATGCATCTTTGCGGTCTGACCAGCCAAGAGGTCTCCTTTTTTGTTCATGGGGATTCACTAGACATTCCTCAGTTTATTGATAGATTCCGCCCTACCGGTGCCCTGGGTGATTTCAGCTTTCAGTTGCAGTGCCGTTGTGTTTTATGCATCTTTCTGCTAGCTCGGTACCTTCACTTTTCTTGTGATGGTCGGGTTTGCACTATTCTGGTAGACATTATCGAGCAAATAAGGGTAAGGAATGACTTTATGCCCCTGGTTTTGGTCGAGACCCTGATAGGTCTAGATGCTACTCCTCGAGCGTGACTAGATCCCTTGGTAGAAGTCCTTTACTTATTCAGGTAAAACTCAAACTCTCACTTTTCCACTTTCTTTTGATGTTTTGTTTATGTTTTTACCGTTTTCCTTCCTTTTACTGATTTCTCTTGATTTTTACCACTCTTCTCTCTTTTTCCCACTTAACTCTTTATTTTTTCGCATATCTCTCTTTTTATTGATTTTTCTAAGATTTTTCCTCTATTCTTTCTTGTTTCCAGATCTGGTTGATGGAGAAGGTGAATCTTCTTTAGAAATTGGCCTCAGATAAGTGCAATGCTACCACCTTCGTTCATCGCCCATTCTTTTCGATCTGTACCACAGAGCTAGCCTAGAGAGAGTTATTAGAGGCAAAACTGCCAAGATCATTATTTTTGTAAATAATTTTTTGATAAAAATAACTAAACGAGAAATCACATAAACGTGCTCGAGATAAAAAAATTTAATGTCGAACGATCAAAATAAAAATGCGTGCCACTATAGTTAATTTCAAAGAATACCTTTTTTGGTCGATTCTCCAACTATGAACTTTTGATTCCAAGTTGAAGCTCCAGTTAGACCTTCTATTGTATTCCTTATGCGATTCCCGAACGAAGTGTGGGTTATGATCCTTCGAGAACTCGTACCGGCAAAACCTGGTTAGATTTAGTCATGAAGACAAGTTATATATTTGGTTCAGCCTACTCACATATTTATTGGGCTACAACAGGAACTTGTGAAGTAATTATAACAAAGATTTCTAGTGTAACTCAGATATATATCCAGCGATTTTTACAATTAAGCAAACCTCTCAGCAGTATTTGTGATTATGAAAATCTTGCAGCGATTTTTGCAATTTCTATAAAATACTAAATTACAGTTCACACTACCAAAGAATTGTAATTACACTCTAAGCCATAATCTCAAGACCACATTGCATTAAACTCCTGTTATTAAATGCTTAACTCATCTCCCCACATTAAGATTTTCGATACCCGCAGATTAAATTTAATTTTTAACAATTTAATTTAATCGTCATCTTTAAATTCCTTATGACCTTCTGTTTAACTTATTTGACCGCCGGATAATCAAATTCACCTGTAGGGTTTGGCCCGATCAAGACTTATAAGCTTTCTTAAGGAGTTATCGTCAATCCCGATCTATTGAGACGTGAATTCCGTCAATAATTAATATTCACCATATAATTAATATCGCGATCCAGCTCACCGTGATTATAGACCCATATAAAATCGCAACTCTAATAAGTCAAAATAATAAATATTAAATATACGCAAATCAATAATTATTTCAGGATTAAGAGCGTAAGTACTCTCATAATAATCTTGGGGTGTAAATTAATTTATATAGTATGTATAAAATTAATTAACCATCACATAATCCCAAATCAATCATTTCACAATTAATCCTTTAGATGGAAAAGTGATCCACACTAATAATTACTTAGAATTATCCCTAAAGAAGATTTATACTGGCATACCGTAATTAATTTATCCGATTGAGAGAAAAGACTTACTGCCAACACACGAGATTTAATTACGTCGCCAATAAACTGGTGATGGAGACCGCGGGATTTATCTGTAAATAAATTCTCTCTCCCACTTAGATTTTAAAATATTTTTTAGGATTATAAAAATCTGTTTAATTAAGATAAATTTATTAATTTCGAAAACTACACGATCTGAAAGAGTCCAAAACTTCTTTTTCTGTAAACGATTCTAAAGATTTTAATTTATCAAACCATTTTTTTGTGTTTTAATGGGTAACAAATAAAATTTGATAAATGCACAGTTTTTTCTTTAACTTTTCAGCTAAGATAGCAATTAAAAGCATTCATTTATTTTATTTAATATTACACATATTTCGAAAAATAATAATTTATTTAGATTAAATATTTTTTTATTTAATTAATTCAAAATTCAGAATTAATTTTTATATTTTTTCAAGATATCCAATTTAATAAAAATCATTTTAAACATGATATTTTTTAAAACATAAAATATCTAAAGTTTTTTCATTTAATTAAAAAAAATTAATTTTATTTTTCTTTATAAATATTTAATTAAAATTAAATTTTTTGAATTAATTAAATTAACAGGAAAATATAAAACAGATATACATCATCCACGCAGTTCATAAGAATATAAATGCAAGATATGTATATATTTCGATTTTATGATCAAATCGAAACTCTGAAGAGTTTTAGTCTCCTGTTTTGTAGATAAGTTGTAGTAATCCTTTTTCGAATCAGTTTCTTGCATCCCGATTGCATCAAGACTCCCTAATTTATAGTGATATACAAATATATCACATATGGATAAAAACATATTAGAAAAGTCGAGCCAAGACAGCCCGAACCAGCCAACACCACCATCGGCGCCGCCCATGTTGCCAACATCAAGCGGCTTTTGCCGCTACTCCCGAGTTCCGTTCTTTACGCCATTTTTTTCAAAAAATTTCTCTCAAAAAATACTATTTTCTTGTCAAAATGGGAACGAAAACAGCCCGAAAAATAGTTTTTAATAAGCCTCAAGCACAGCGTTGTCGCTGCCCCTGTTGTCCGCCGCCCGTTTGGGCATTTGCTGTGCTGTTTTTGAGTCCTTATTTTTTTAAAAAATAGTACTGATATCCAGCAACATGATGTTCGAAGAATGCCCAAAAATAGTCCCAAAAAAGCTCCGAAAATAGCCCTGAACTACTACTGTCGTCGCCACATTGCCGCTTTTTTCACCACTATTTTGCTACTATTTTTTTCATCGTTTTGGATTATTTTCTAGTAATATTTTACTGCAATTTTATGCCTAAAAATCTTCTCAATATTATTCTCGAAAATAATGCAAAAAATCATCGAAAAATAGCCCCGAACCGTTGCCGGTGGTGCTGCTGGGTGGGCTATTTTTGTGATAATTTTATTTTGTGTTTTTGGGACATGTTTTAATATTGTTTTTATACCTAAATACTGCAAAAAAGCTACTAAAAATGTCAAAATTCATAGAAAAACCACAGCGTTCTATGGCCCGTAAATCCCCGAAACTACCACCCATGTCGCCGCTTGTTCTTCGTGTTCTTGGATATTCAATCTATTCTTAAATATTCTAAACTAATATTTAAAAATAAATAAAAGTTTTTACATCGAAACCTACTTTCCGTAAGCTCACATTCGATCTAAAAAACTTAAACTATTACTATCAACCCTCGTGATTAAAAAAATAATTATAATCACCATCCAAACCATTCAATCAAACATGAATAAAAAGATGATCTTAAAATCGAGATTGAAATGCCATCAAAGCAAAGTTAGAACAGTTCCAAATCTACCTGACCCCTCGATAAATTGTAAACAAAAACAAAACGGCTCTAATACCAATTGTTGGGGGCAAAACTGTCAAAATTATTATTTTTGTAAACAATTTTTTGATAAAAATAACTGGATGGGCAATCGCCTAAATGGGTTCCAGATAAAACTTTTTAATGCCAAACGATCAAAATAAAAATTCGTGCCACTACAGTTAATTTATAAGAATACCTTTTTTGGTCGATTCTCCAACTACGAATCTTTGATTCCGAGTTGAAGCTCCAATCAGACCTTCTACTATATTCTCTTATGCGATTTTCGAACATAGTGTGGGCTACGATCCTTTGAGAGCTCGTACCGGCAGACCCTGGTAAGCTTTAGTCTTGAAGACAAGTTATATATTTGGTTCAACCTACCTGCATATTTATAGGACTACAGTAGGGACCTGTGGAGTAATTATGACAATGACTTCTAGTGTAATCCAGATACGTATCTAGCAATTTCTGTAATTAAGAAAATCTCTCAGCGTATCTGTAATTATGAATACCTTGTAGCAATTTTTACAATTACCATAAAATACTAAATTACAGTTCACACCAGTAAAGAACTGTAATTGTACTCTTAGTTATAATCTCAAAACCATCTTATATTGAGCTCATGTTATTAAATACTTAACTCATTTTCCCATATTAAGATTTTCGATACCCGCCAATTAAATTTAATTAGTGACATTTTAATTTAATCGGCACCTTTAATTCCTTAAGCCCTTCCGCTTAACTTATTTGACCGCCAGATAATCAAATCAACCTGCATGATTTGGCCCGATCAGAATTTATAAGGTTCCTTAAAGGGTTATAGTCAATCCCGATCTATCGAGACGTGAATTTCATCAATAATTAATATTCACCATATAATTAATACCACTATCTAACTCACCGAGAATATAGACCCATATAAGATCACATCCTCTAATGAATCAAAACAACGAATATTAAATATATGCAAATCAATAATTATTCCAAGTTTAAGAGCATAAGCACTCTCATAATAACCTTGAGGTGTGAATTAATTTATATAGTCAGTATAAAATTAATTACCCCAATGTGTCCCGTTCAATACACACAAAATGTACTAACACAAATAATCGGAACAATAGACGACGCTATTATCGATTCCCTGTAATCAAGGCAGACCTACTAATACTCTGTGCTACAGTCATACCGATGGTATATCTATTTCCATCTAAACTGTAAACTAATATTTATATTCTGCAAGAACCTAAAATCTGATCTTCTGTGTGCAAGTCGTACTCTACACACCAGATTAAATATTATATAAAATAAAGAACACTCATGCATAGCATTAAATAAATGATATTGTATACATTGTTCATTAAGATTCTCATAAAATAAAAAAATAATTTTATTAAAATAAATTAAAATTAAATACTAAAACTAAAAAATCCATGGTTTTCAGTGTACAACCCTAACAGGGGTATCTTTCCTCAGTAACCGAGAGAGGCAACACCTAGCAGTGTCGTTGGTGGGGGATCCCAAGCATGATGGTGAGTACTATAGACCATCCCAGACTTCTGCTGGTTGGATTGAGGCTGACCTCCTTTTACTACCATCTTCGAAGTCTGCACCAGTTCAACTATGAGCAGGCGGCCCTTAACGATGCGTGAGGGTGGATGTACTCTTCTCTTTTCCATACTCCACTCTTGGCAAGATATCAGGAGATTTGGCCATCCCACTTGATGATGCCTACATGGTAGCTACTGCAGTCCGAGCTTTTAGATGAGTACAGGACATGGTTGAAAAATAAGAGCAAAAATAAGGAAGAAGAAGGACAAGCTGCAAAGAGAAAGAGGAACGAAGAACTTTTTCTTGCTTTTTAGAATTTTGCAGCTTTCTCCTTTCTTTATTAAAGTTTGGGACTTGCGTGCCCACCCTTTTTATTTCAAAAACTCTTGTAATTAAAACAGCAATAGTGAAAAGTCCTCCACTTTCGTCCCGAAAATGGTTTCAATTTATGTAAAGTTTTTTTATTTTTGCAATGTGAATGACTTTATTATTAGAATCCAAATAAGAATTTGTATTAGTCCTTATTTGGACTCAAAGATGGTTTAAGCAAAGAAAGTAGCCGGCCCTCTTAAAAGAAGTTGTCTACGTATCCCAAGAAGTGGAATCAGGCCATAATATAGTTCGGACTCGGTTCACTCTTGAGTTTTAACACTCTCCTTTTGTGGT
This sequence comes from Heliamphora exappendiculata, assembly GCA_034768845.1. NCBI lineage: Eukaryota > Viridiplantae > Streptophyta > Magnoliopsida > Ericales > Sarraceniaceae > Heliamphora > Heliamphora exappendiculata. The sequence continues at coordinate 7,501 of JAOTRH010258554.1, read as the reverse complement.
GCCCTTACTTTTGCTAAAGTCACCCTTTTAGGTTTTTGGTCTTGCAAACTTCTTTAACTTTTTCTTGGGTCGCCTTTTCGATTTTCAACCCAGCGAGCTTTTTATTTTATTTTATTCTTCTCTCAAGAATAGTAGTTTTTGAGCTGGTCCAAGTTGATTGGGGTGAAGAACTTGTTGTCGTCCAAGTCCATGAGGATTACTATGCTACCAGTCATAATAGTCTTAATCAAATATGACCCAGCCCAATTAGGCTTGAACTTGCCCCTTGGATAAAAAACGGGAGCCCTGCTTTCCTTAAGAACCAAGTTACCTTCTCTTAGGTCCAAGGTCTTGACCTTTTTGTTGAATGCCCTGGCTATCCTCCTTTGGTACCCCTGTATGTGGAATAAAGCCTGTAGTTTTCTTTCGTCAAACAAGTATGACTTACACACACACCCTTATCGAGCTCCGCACTGTTTGAGGTAAAACTGCCAAGATCATTATTTTTTAAAAACGATTATCGGTAAAAAAATTAACTGGACAGGCAAACGCCGAAACGGGCTCCAAATAAAAATTTTGACGACGAACGATCAAAATAAAACCCGTGCAACCAAAGTTAATTTAGAAGAATACCTTTTGTCGATCAATTCTTCAACTACAATTTGATTCCGAGTTGAAGCACTTGTTAGATCTTCTACCGTATTCCCTTATGGGATCTTCAAACTTAGTGTGTGGTACGATCCTCTGAGAACTCGCACCGGCAGAACCCCGATATATTTAAGTCTTGAGAGACAAAAATAATATCATAAAAATAATAAAACTGGTTCAGCCTATCCACATATATATAGAGCTACAGTAGGGACCTAGGGAGTAATTATGAGTTAGACTTCTAGTGGAACACAAACACCTACTAGTAGTTTTTACAATTATGAAAAGACATGCAGCGGTTTTTGCAATTTTCATAAAATACTGAATTACAGTTCACACCACTAAAGAACTATAATTTCATTCTGACACATAATTTCAAGATCTTCTTGCATTGAGCTCTTGTTATTAAATGCTTATCATTTCTCCACATGTTAAGATTTTTGATACCCACCAATTAAATGTAATTACTGACAATTTAATTTAATCGGCATCTTGATATTTCTTAAGCCCTTCCACTTAACTTATTTGACCGCCTGATAATTAAATCTACCTGCAGGGTTTGGCTCGATCAAAACTTATAAGTTTTCTTAAGGGGTATCGTCAATCTTGATCTTTCGGGACGTGAATTCTATCAATAATTAATATTTGTCATATAAATAATACCGCTATCTAACTCACCGAGATTATAGGCCCATATAAGATCGCACAATCTAATGAATGAAAATAACGAATATTAAATATATACAAATCAATAATTATTTCATGATTAAGAGGATAAGTACTATTCATAATAACCTTAGGGTGTGAATTAATTTATATATTTAGTACAAAATTAATTACCCAAAATGTCCCATTCAATACACACAAAGTGTACTGACACAGAAAGTTAAAACAATAGACGATGCTATTATCTGTTCCATGTAACCAAGACAGGACTACTAAAACCCTGTGCCACAGTCGTACAGATAATATGTCTATTTCTATCTAAACTGTGAACATAAAACCTATATTCTGTAAGAACCTAAAATCCAATATAGAATATTGGATATCCATGTATAACAAAAAAATGATATGCATGCATTGCTTATAAAGATTCTTATAAAATAAAAAATTAATTTTATTAAAAATTAAATTAAATACTAAAAATATGTTTTCAGTATACCAACCCTAACACGCACAATGCCTTTGTAGGACTTACAGACACACCCTTACCAGGCTCTGCGCAATGCCTTTGTGGGACTTACACACACGCCCTTACTGAGCTCCACACAATGCCATTGTAGGATTTACACGCACACCCTTACCGGGCTTACACGTACACCCTTGCCAAGCTCTGCGCAATGCCTTTATAGGATTTACACACACCTTTACAGGCTTCACACAATGCCTTTGTAGGCTTAAGACACAGAACCTTGGAGGCCTTACAATAGAGATTTAAAGATTGACAGATATATCATCAACACCATTCATCTCTCGCACACATCTTTCTTTCAATGATATAACTAGTACTCTATGACTCATCAACACACATGACATGTAAAAAGCCACATGCTATTATTTATCAACATCTCATATTTTAAAGCATGAATATAGAATATTTAGAAAATAGTTCACGCACATTTATTTGTTCAAGAATAATATCTAAACACTCTCACCTTATTAAATGGTATGCAAACACCTCCTCTAAAAGGATCCAAGATTCAAGTTGATAATATCCCAGTGCCTAACTAGTAATCAAAACATTACATAAATGTTGGGCACTATCTCCTATTATCAAACGTTAAAGGAATGGTTTGGGTTTTCAGGTCGGTTCTATGGTTGATAGCTCAAACCTCATTCTTTTAAGTTTTTTAAAAAAACTCATTATTTATGATGTTTTATTAGACCTTCGAGTCAAATAAACACTTTCCAAGATTTGGACTCACTCATGAAAATCAAAACACTTTCTAATCATTGCTCATCTCCTTAAACTAAAAATTCAGAATCTATTGGTTTCACCGTAAAATACCTTTAACATACTTAAAGTCATTGTTTTGCTACAAAATTTTATGAGGTGATGGATATACATGTTAGAAACATTTTTCATGAGCTAAGCTCAGATATGCTTCTATATAGGGGTAAAAATTTGTTGAACAAAAAATGTCAAAAAACGATACTGTTTAGTAAAATCGAGTTTTAGGAAACACTGTCTGGTTAAATCACTCCAAATAAATTTTATATAAAAGATAACTCAAATATCTAGCTCTGGACATAAAACTTGACCTTAGGGGATGTTTTTAGGATATTCTAAAAATCGTCAAAGTGGACGGTTTTTCTGCTCATTTGGCGTCAAAGCATAAAAATTATGTTTCGAGTACTTAGACATCATTTGGGGCTCTAACAAAAATCACACGCTGATAATAACCTCATGAAGCTCCAGTAAAAATAAGTTTTGAAGAAGATACTTTTAGGTCCCATGAAAAATTCAGGTAAGAGGTTAAAAGGGCCTTTTTTCTTGGTTTTTCTTCGGTAAACTTATTCCTAATCTTATTTAACTTATTTTTTGGATCCATATATGATATTTAACATCAAGAACCAGTATAATCTAGGGGTTTAAATATCCTCACAACATAATTGTTCAACTCATAGAAAAGAAAACTAAACGCAAGGCAGTATTTCAACCACCTTCACTAGGTTATCTCCTATTTGATTTTTTTTAACCTTCTTATTTCTAACCTTGTTCTTAGGACTTTAAATCTTATTAAATGTTTTAGAGAGGGTTTAGAAGAGAAGATTAAAGATAGTTCTAGGAGTGCCTACCTCAAATGTCTTAATTAAAGAACATTAGGACTTAGGCTTTAACCCTCCAGAATCACCCTTCTTTCTTTCCTTCCTTCTTCTTTTTTCTTCTTCTTCTTCTTCTTCTTCTTCATGTCTCACTCTCTCTCTAGAAACCCTCACCTTGATCGAATTCATGTAGAGGAAAATGGTGGAAATGACCTTCTATTTATAGGCTCATGGAAGGACTTGATGTGTAATTTCTAAGAACTTGTTTAGTAATTAATTTGAACAGGTTAGGGACTAATTTTATAATTATAACTTTCTTGGTTGATGTATTTTCAAGAGATGAATGATGAGAAGTTGGAAAGATTTTAGCTGATTAAAACTATATCAGCTAAAAAGAAGCAAAAAAGTGTAACGTATCTAGAAAGATATTCTGACACAAAAAGTGATTAATGTATGCGACTTACTTAATTCTCTAGAATTAAGATTTTATTTTAGAATTAATCTCGTAGAAAATAAAATATTAAAACTATCTGAAATTGCTCTATTTATACTGAAAAAGTCCCAATACAGTATAAGAATGGATGTTCTCAAGACAAATCTCACAAATCTACCAAAAGTACAAAAGTTGTACTTTCTTGACACATTTTCCCATGTGGCCGGCCACATGAGGTTCCCACCCCTTTTTATTTTATTTTAATTATTTTATTTTTGTGTTTAATAAATTCATGGATTAAAGTTTTGGGCCAAATAATTAAATTTGGGCATTTTCTTAGATTTTTAGATTAGGCTTGATTCATGAACTTTTCTTTTAATTTTTTGTGGGTCTAAAATAAATAATTTGGGCCTTACTTGAGTTGGGTCACTCTTCCTAATTGGGCATCATTCTTAGCCTTGGGTCTTGTTTGTGTTTGGGATTTAGTTAATAAATGGGCCTTATCTAACCTTTGGGCCAAATTTTCTATTTCTTTCTTTATTGGGCTTAAGGATTTAGGCTCTCAACTTTGAAACTTTAAACCAACACTAGTTTTAGCCTATCAAAATTCTCAGGTTCAAAAAGACTCTAAGTTCAGTTTATATCTTCTCCAGGGAGTTCAATTCTGAGTTTCTTTCCATAACTATGTTGAGTGTGAAGAAAAAACCCAGTATTTGAGTTGACCGCTTGAGCGGTCTTTTCACCGCTCAAGCATGGGTCTCTGCAAACAAAAAATTGAGAGTGTACTGAGACCGCTCGATGATCGCTCGATAGACTGCTCGAGCGGTCTATGCGAGAGTCGCGAGTTAAAAGGCTGCTAGAGTGCACAGCCGTCGTGTGTTATGTTATTTTTCTTTTGATATTTTGTATTTCTCTCCCAAGAGCATTACTCTCTTGTATTCCTCCAAGCAATATAGTGAAGTGTGTGATCTCGTGTACGTACGCACGACTTACCGAACCACGTAAATCTTATATATTGTGTGATTGCTTCTCTTTCTTCATTATCATTCCGTGGTTTATGTGTTCGTGATTGATCTTGGGCAAGATTAGTGATCGCATTTTAATTCCCAACGATTGGTATCAGAGCCTTGTTAGGAGGTTGACGAATACACATGGCAGAAGAAGGAAGATCGATAAGAATTGACAGCTCGACGGTTAAGACTTCGGTTATTGAAGGTGAAAATAGTGGACTATCTGTATGGGAAAAAGCTACACTTGCAGCTCTTGGGATCCAAACCAGAGCGCATGAAGGATGAGGATTGGGCGTTACTTGACAGGTAGGTGCTGGGGGTTATCGGATTGATGTTGTCCCAGTTAGTAGCGCACAACGTAATCAAGGAAAATATTACAGCAGACACAATGGCGGCACTGTCAAGTATGTATGAAGCGCCGTCGGCAAATAACAAGGTACATTTTATGAAGAAGTTGTTCAATCTAAAGATGGCCAAAGGTACACCTATTGCACAACATCTGAACGAATTTAATACCATTACGAATTAGTTATCTTCAGTATATATCAATTTTGACGATGAAGATAAGGCCTTGATTGTGTTGGCCTCGCTGCCAAACAGTTAGGAGGCTACGAGAATTGTAGTGATTAACTCTACCAGTAAGAACAAACTAAAGTACGACGATGTTATGGCTCACGGTACTACATCACGTTTATAGACGACTCCAACAGGAAGGTATGGGCCTACTTGCTGAAGAACAAATCTGATGTGTTTGAAGTCTTTAAAAATAGAAAGGTTTAGTTGAGACTAAAACCAGATTGAAGCTAAAGTGTCTGAGGTTAGACAATGGTGGTGAGTATACAGATAGAAAATTTAGGGATTTCTGCACAACTAATGGAATCAGGTGGAAGAAGACAATTCCAAGAACGCCACAACAGAATGGCATAACTAATTGGATGAACATGACGCTAAATAAGAGAGTTAGAAGCATGAGACTGCATTCTAGGCTACCCGAGTGCTTTTAGACTAATGCAGTAAACACAACGGTTTATCTTCCGAATTGGGGATCGTCGGTATCGTTGGGATCCAAAATTCTAGAGGAGGTATAGAGCAGAAAATAGGTAAATTTGTCTTTTCTAAAAGTTTTTTGCTGCACTTCATATGTTCACATAAATCCTAATACTATGAGTAAGTTGCAGATAAAATTTAATATCTGTTATTTTATTAGTTATGGTAATTACGAATTTGGCTATCGGTTTTGGGATGACAAAAGCCAAAAAATCATGAGAAGTAGAAATGTAGTGTTTAATGAACATGTGCTATAGAAGGACAAGTCAAAGGCTGAGACAAATAGTGCATTGCCAGAGATGAAGAAATTCAAGTTCATTGACTTAGATGACATTTCTGAAGGAGCCAAATAGAATGGGAATGAGGAAGACAAGGAGAACGTGAATCCGCAAGTGGAACACAGTACACTAGTAACAACAGTTATGAGGTCTTCTAGAAGCATCAGACCGCCATAGCAGTTTTCACTGTCCCTGTTCTACATTATGCACATTGACAGTGGTGAACCAGAAGGTTATGTGGAAGCCTTGCAGATCGATAATTCGATGAAGTGGGAGTTATCGATGAAGGATGAGATGGATTCCTTGTTGACAAACTAGACAGGGGAGCTGACTAGATTACGAGCTGGAAAGAAGGCTTTGCATAACAAATGGGTGTACAGAGTGAAGGAAGAATATGATAGCAGTAGGCGCTACAAGGAAAGATTAGTTGTCAAGGGATTTCAACAGAAGGAAGGAGTTGACTTCACTGAAATTTTCTCCCCAGTTGTGAAGTTGACAACAATCAGAACAGTGCTGGGAATGTAGCTGTAGAGGATCTATTTTTTGAGCAGTGAGATGTCAAGACTGCATTTCTTCATGGTGAGTTAGAAAAGGACATATACATCCGCCAACCTGAGGGATTTGCAGTGAAAGGCAAGGAAGATATGGTTTTCAAATTGAAGAAGAGCTTGTTTGGTCTGAAACAAGCTCTAAGCCAGTGGTACAAGAAGTTTGACCGCTTTACGCAAAGTACCGAGTTTATCAGGTTAAAGGCAGACCATTGCTATTACTGTACGTAGATGATATGCTCATTGTTGGGCCGTGCATCGAGAAGATTAATAAGTTGAAAAAGCAGTCTCAGGCAGAGTATGTGAAGAAGGTGCTCAGTAGGTTCAACATAGATGGCACAAAACCTGTTAGTATGCCTTTAGCTAGCCATTTCAAGCTAACGAAGGATCATTCTCTGAAGATAGAACAGGAGTAGGAGCACATGAGTAAGGTCTAATATGCATCGGCTATTGGTAGCCTGATGTATGCTATGGTTTGTACCAGACCAGATATCGCACATGCAGTGGGAGTAGTCATCATATACATGAGCAATCTAGGAAAACAGCATTGGGATGCTGTCAAATGGATTCTAAGATATTTGAAAGAGACTACAGAGACATCCTTGTGTTTCACGAGGACATGACTAAAAATGAAGGGCTATGTCGATGCTGACTTAGTCAGCGACATTGATAATAGAAAGAACACCACTATGTTTATCTATACTTTGGGTAGCACATGTTGGGAATGTATACTGAAAAGTCATGCTTTTTATGTATTTTATTTTGGATCCCTGGCATATTAATGAGAAACAA
>JAOTRH010258333.1:0-39860 GCA_034768845.1 Heliamphora exappendiculata | reverse complement strand
TGCAGCATGCACCGAGTCAAATACTGGACAGAATATACGGACTATACATTCATTCATCACAAATATAAATATAAAACGACGAATGTAAAAATATATCAAATGTTTCTCATTAATATGCTAGGGATCAAGAATAAAATACTTAAAAAGTATGGCTTTTAAGTATACATTCCTAACAACCCCTATAGTATTTCTGCCATACTTCCACCACTCGTGAGCATCACCCCTCAACTGAAATGTGGCAAAAGAAACCCGCAACTCATCCTCAACTATCTGTAGCGTGTCAAGGATCTAGGTCATCAGCTATAACCACTCAGTCGCCACTGTAGGATCAGGATCCCCAGCAAAGGTAAGAGGATCCATACGCCTAAACTCTCGCATCGCCACCGTAGCCCTCGACTCAGACACACTCTCTCTCTCCCTTTAGCAGTCTCACCTTTAGTGTCCTCAACTAACTGCAGGATAGAACCAACAAACACACGCAACAACTCAGTCGCGTCAATCGGTCCCTGTGGAGCATTTGCTTCACCAACATCAGAGATAGGCACATCCCCTTGGCCAAAACCACGGCCACAGCCTCAACCACGGCCTCGCCCTCTACGTTTAGACATCATGTCTACATGAAAGAAACACAAATCATAAGATGCAACATATAAGCATGAACCACATAAGCATGCTATCACGTAGTCACATAGGTTCATGCTAAATAAACCTCACATACCAAGGAGAACCGAGAAGAGTGACGCGTCAATTTGGATAACCTACTTAGATTCCCTATTAGAAATCACGTCAGCTAAATGCGTTTCTAACTTGGATCCCAAGTTTGTTAATCAAAACGCCTAAAGGCAAGACTGATCAATCCTAAGGTTCAACCCCCCTGCTCACATATACGCAACACTCTCATGCTTAACATGCTAACATGTTCACGTTATCAAAGCATCTAAACACATACAATCAACCTCACATGATGATGCAGCCTCATCCTACGGCTCTTAGGTATTCGAACCCAGAGCTCTGATACCATTCTGTCATGCCCCAAATTTTGAGTCACGTGAAACGTCCATAAATAACCATATACAATACCCAACCCGATGTTTATTCACAAAGTAAAACTTACATGCATTGTATATAAAGGCTAACAAGGTTTACATTACATGGTTCAACACTGATAAAACATGTAAACATACATGATCAAAAGAGAAAAAAGGAAGACTACAGATCTTTCACCCCTACCAGCAACCCCGAGTCAACCTGTGTGACCAGTACCAGAAAAATATTTCAAATCCCATACCGTGAGCCAAAACTCAATAGAAACTAGACAAGCATGCAATATAAACAAAACATGCTCGAAAAATAAGGTGCATTTTTTGACTCACACGAGCCATAAAAATAGTTTTATATCTAAACTCATACGAGCTCCAGAAGAAAATAGTTAAAAAATAATTTTATACGAGAACTCCTTAGAGTCTCAATGGAAATAGTTTTGAAAATGGTTTTGTATCATGACTCATCAGAGCCTAGAAAATAATTTCATATACAGATAGTATAATGCTTCACCAGCAAAGATAGACTCCTACGAGCCACGACTCCCATGAGCCCCACATGCAACACAGATACATATAACTGGCTCTTACAAGCCTCAAAAATAGTTCTATCACATAGACATAAATCCATACCCAAACATACATCCTTATACATGCCTATACCACGGGATAAAAATAGTATGCCCCGGGATAACACCGTATACCGCGGGATAAAACCATATGCCACGAGATAAAATCACATACCACAGGATAAAACTGTATGCCACAGCATAAAACTGCATACCATGGAATAAAATCGTATACTAAGACATGCATGTATAAAACCAAAACCAAAGCTTTAAATAAATGCATCAAACCACATAAGGCCACTTCTCCGTACACAATATGCAAGAATAAAACTAATGCTTCACCAGTAAAGATAGACTCCTACGAGCCACGACTCACACGGGCCCCACATGCAACATAGATACATATAACCGGCTCTTAGAAGGCTCAAAAATAGTTCTATTATATAGACATAAATCCATACCCAAACATACATCCTTATACATGCCTATACCACGGGATAAAAGTTGTATGCCCCGAGATAACACTGCATACCGCGGGATAAAACCGTATGCCACGGGATAAAATTGCATACCACGAGATAAAATTGTATGCCACGGAATAAAACTACATACCACGGGATAAAACCGTATACCAATACATGCCTACAAAAAACCAAAACCAAATATTTAAATAAATGCATCAAACCACATAAGGCCACTTCTCCATTCACAATATACAAGAATAAAACTAATCATAGTTCTATATTCACAGAAGCACGTATAACTACGACGTCCCACATATGACACCATATAACTCGTCACGACATCACATGCCACACATCCCGTCATCCGCTCACCCAAATGAACCGTCCACTCACCGGGACAACCAACGATATAGAAAACCAAAACCTAACCCGGAGACCAACACCGGAATCTCCACGAAAATGGTTCTCACCAAAATCTCATCTTTAAAACAAATAACGAACTCACATGCCTCGCACCTAACGATGTGCAAACCACTACGCACACAACCATGCTCCCACACCCCGCATGACATGACCAACACCCTCTATGTGACTTCAAATGACCGGACCCTATAATCCCATAACTAAAAAACCACTAGAGGAGAGCAGTCGATCGAGCCCCATAACCCAATCGATTGAGAGGCCACCACACGACCAACCAAAATCACCGAAAACACCAAACACCTAACACAAGACGCCAGTCGACTAACCTCCCATGCCCAGTCGACAAAAAACACTGTGGAAACCAAAAATCCTAGACCGAGCCAACTCAGTCGACTGACCTCCCAGGTCCAGTCGACTAAACCCACAGAACCACGATCTAGTCGACTAACCCCCGCGATCAAGTTGACTGAACCCAGGCAGAAACTGACTCTAAGCTACTGTTTCAGTCCACCCGAGACCAAAACAAAAGCTTTGAACTCCCATCCAACACCCTCAGACATACACAAACCCAAGACAAACACCAAAATCTCGAAGGAAACACTCAAGACCCAATTTCATCTAACCAAAATTGACAAAAAAATTGGTTTTGAACCCCACAACCAACGTTGGAAACATAAAGCAATTTCATACATTTTAAAACGATAAAAACACACACGATTACACGTAGCACCCTTATAAGACTTGGGAGTCTAGGATCCTACCTTGTTGAGTTAAAAACTCGATACCTCGATCCACGTGCAAAACCAAATTTTGTCAAAATAAAATTCTATCTAGATGAATGCGTAGCCCCTAATGCCAATAATAGGGATCCGCTGTTGGATCGTCAAAAACTGAGCCCTGGACACCCGAGAAGTTAGAGAGAAGGCAGAGAGAAAAAGAGAAAATTTAGCTGAGAAATTTTAAAAATATCTTTTGAAAATATCTAACGTCAGATATTTATAGGCCACGAAAATATATATATATTTTTAAATTTGCACCACAACGCCTAACGGTCCAAAGAACCAACCCCGCATGCATATCTAAACCCGAACATGCATAAAAACACATAAAAACATACTAAAATGAAAACGACAAACACACATCGAAAAACTCTGAAAAACAAAATGGGTCAGGGTCTCACATAACTACCAGTAGACCAGATATCATATTTAGTGCATGCATGTGTGCTAGATTTCAAGCTAATACTAAAGAATCGCATGTGACTATTTTTAAGCGCATCTTTAGATATCTATTAGGTACACAATACTTAGGATTATTCTATCCTAGAGGTATAATCTTTGAGTTATTTGGCTATTCTGATGCAGACTTTGCCAGTTGTAAAATTGATAGGACTAGTACAAGTGAAACATGTCAATTCCTATAACACTTTTTAATATCATGGTTTAGCAAGAAACAGAACTCAGTTGCTTTATCTACAGCTAAGGCTGAGTACATTGCAACTAGTAGCTGTTGTGCATTGGTTCTTTAGATGAAACAACTGTTAGAGTTAGTATACTGAAAATCATAATTGTACTATTTAATTTTATTTTTTAATAAAATTAATTTTCTATTTTATGAGAATCTTTATAAGCAATGTATGTATATCATTTTCTTTAATATTATACATGAATATTCAATATTATGTATAGTATTTAATCAAGTTTCTAGAGCACAGTTTGTACACAGAAGATCAAATTTTAGGTTCTTACTTAATATAAAAAAAAATTTCACAGTTTACATAAAAATGGATATACCATCGGTACGACTATAGTACAGAGTTTTAGTAGGGCTGTCTTGGTTACGGGGAACAGATAATAGTGTTGTCATTGTTCTGGCTCTTTGTGCAAGAACACTTTGTGTGTATTGAACGGGACATTTATGGTAATTAATTTTATACTGACTATATAAATTAATTCACACCCCACAGTTATTAAGAATAGTGCTTATGTTCTTAATTCTGAAATAATTATTGATTTACGTATATTTAATATTTGTTATTTTGATTCATTAAAGGGTGCGAACTTATATGGGTCTATATTCCCGGTGAGTTAGATAGCGGTGTTATTTATATGGTAACTATTAATTATTGATGAAATTTACATCCCGAAAGATCAGGATTAACGATATCTCCTTAAGAAAGCTTATAAGTTTTGATCGTGCCAAACTCTATAGGTGGATTTGATTATCCAGCGGTTAAATAAGTTAAGCGAAAGGGCTTAAAAAATTTAAAGACGCCAATTAAATTAAATTGTCAGTAATTAAATTTAATTAGCGGGTATCGAGAATCTTAACATGGGGAGAAATATTAAGCATTTAATAATAGGAGCTCAATGCAAGAAGGTCTTGAGATTATGGGTCACAGTGCAATTATAGTTCTTTAGTGGTATGATATGTAATTCAGTGTTTTATAAAAATTATAGAAATCGTTGTAAGGTTTTCATAATTACTGATGCCGCTATGAGGTTCGCTTCATTGCGAAAACCGCTGATGGGTGTCTGTGTTCCACTTGAAGTTTACTCATAATTACTCCACCGATCCCTGCTGTAGCCCTATAAATATGCAGATAGGCTGAACCAGTTTCATAACTTATCTTCCAAGACTAAAACTGCCCAGGTTCTGCCAGTATGCATTCTTCATAGATTATAGCCCATTCTACATTTAAGAATCGCATAAGGGAATATAGTAGAAAATTAAATACGAGTTTCAACTCGGATTCAAATCGTAGTAGAAGATTCTATCGATAAAAAGGAATTGTTCTAAAATTAACTATGGTTGCACGAGTTTTATTTTGATATTTCGTCATCAAAAGTTTTATCTGGAGTCTATTTCGGCGTTTGCCCGTCTAGTTAATTTTTTCGACAATCGTTTGCAAAAAAAAAAGATTTTAGCAGTTTTACCACCAACAATTGGTATTACAGCCATTTTATTTTTTGTTTACAGTTATCGGGGCTAGGTAGTTTAAGAACTGTGCTAATTATTGTTTTGCAAGTGTTTTAAATTTTGATTTTATGATCGTCATATTTTTATTCATATTTGATTGAATGGGTTTGTATGATGATTATTTTTTAAATAACGATGATTGACTGTGACAGATCGAATGTAATCTTTCATGACATAGGATCGATGTGATAGCTAGTTTTTATTTTTAAATATCTGTTTAGATTATTTAAAAACAGGTTGATTATATCCAAGAACACGAAGAACGACGATGGCACTGGTAGTGGTTTCGGGTTATTACAAGCCACGGATCGCGGTAAGTTTTTAATGATTTTAAATGATTTTTTTGGTGAGTTTACTGTAATATTTATGCATTAAAAATAACAGCAAAAATAAGTCAAAAATAGCGAGAAAAAAATACCAAAATAAACCACCACCGGCAGCTTTGCTGGCTGCAGTTCAGCAATTGTTTTGATAATTTTTTAGGACATTTTTGGGACTATTTTTTGAACAATTTTTTAGGCATAAAGTATCAGTAAAACATATTTTAGAAATTTTCTAGAAACCAAAAAACATTGGGCCAAATAGTACATTAAAAAAGGTGAAAAATAGTAACTTATTCCAGCGGTGGTGACAATGCTACAAGTGCTGTTTGGGGGATATTTTCGGGGCTTTTCTGGACAATTTTAAGGCATTCTTCAAAGTATTATGTGGATGGATATTTGAGCTATTTTTTCAAAAAAAACCGGGCGTGAAAGAACCACTGAAAAAAGCACAAACAGTGGCTGTTTGGGGCAGCGGCGCAATTGGTGCGGCGGTGACTGTTCGGGAAATTTTTTGGTAGTTTTTTGGGCTGTTCTTGAGCTAATTTTTTGACCAAGAAATTCTACTTTTCAATAGATTTCTTTGGGTATAAAGTACGTCAGAATCGGAGTTTGGATGAGGCTAAAACGACCTCGAAAAGTTGGCGGTGCAGTGTTGTTGTGGGGCAGCAGCGTTTTTTGTGTTTCGGCGACCATCGGAGCCTATTTTCTGGGCTTTTTTTGAGTAGATTTTTTGAAAAAAAAAATTATTTTTCAAGAGTTTTCTTTTGGTATAAAAATCGTCTAAAACAGAGTTTGGATGAGGCGACAAAAGCCATTTGAAAGTGGCAACACTAGGCACCGACGGCGGCGGCAAGGTGATAGCCAGCGGTTTTGGTTCTCCTAAGGCTGTTTCGGTTGTATTCTGATATATTCGAGACTAATATATGATATATTTGTATATCACACAGTATCAAGGAATCCTGATGCAATTGGGATACAGGAATCAGATACAGAAGATGATTATTACAACTTATCTCTTCAGGAGACTAAAACGCTTCCGCATTTCACTTGGATCATAAAATCGGGATATATGCATATCGTGTTTATATATATATATGAACTGCATAGATGATTGCATAAAATATGAAACAAAAAATAAAATAAATAAATGTCTTTAATCATTAACTTAACTGAAAAGCTAAAGAAAAACTGTGCATTTATTAAATTTTATTTGTTACACATTTAAACACGAAAAGATAGTTTGATTAACCGGAATCTTTAGAATCGTTTACACGAAAAGATGTTTGATTATTTCAGATCATGTGATTTTTGAAATTAATAAATTTATTTTAATTAAACAAATTTTTATAACCCTAAAAAATATTTTAAAAATCTAAGTGGAAGAGAAAATTTATTCATTGATAAATTTTGCAGTCTCAATCACCAGTTTGTAGACAATACAATTAAATCCTGCATATTAGTAGTAATGCCTTCCTCCCAATCGGACAGATTAATTGTGACATTGCTAGTACAAACCTCCTTTATGGATAATTCTAGATAATTGTTAGTGTGGATCACTTCTCCATCTGAAGGGTTCATTGTAAAACGATTGATTTGAGATTATGTGATATTTAGCACTTAGCTGTCTATAATAGTATACTCTCCATCTGAGTCACTGCTATTATATACTGGACAGAAATTATGTCAGCTATTTAATTTTACTTAGCAGGGCTAGCTGCCAAGATAGTAAAATTAAAAAAAATTAGCCTGTCTGAACAAATAATGGATAATAGGCATCCTCCCATTGAGGCATGCTATTTCACAGGGATCTAGGCTGTTGGCGAATTAATTTTAAAATGGTAGAGAAAATCAAATTAAAATAAATTAAAAGTTTTGCTCATCATAATTAATGGTATTTTAATTATGTGATTCTCAGGATTAAAATGGCTTTCAACTCACTCACTTTAATACTCAAAGAAAATAAACTAACGGAACCGAATTTTGTTGACTGAAAAAGTAACTTTGATATAGCTTTAACTACCAAGGGCATACCTTCAAAGCCAGAAAATGTGTTTGTTTCTGGAAAGAGTTCTTCCTCTAGGCCGAAAGCCATAAAGAACAAAAAAGTTTAGAAATAGGGTGGCATGATTTCAAAGGTAGTTAGTGGGCCACTGATTGGTGTGAAAAAGTTGAAAGGCAGATGTTTTTACTACAACTAGACACAGTACTAGAAAAAGCTATGTCCAGTATTTCTTAGAAGGCAGAACAAATAGGGTAATTTCTATTCATTGGTTGTGGAAACATGTTTATCGGTGTTATCTATCCGTACTTGGTGTATAGATTCGGGAGCCACTAATCATGTCTACAATTCATTACAGGGGTTTTAGGAAACCTGACAACTTAGTGATTAAAAAATTTACCTGTATATGGGCAATAATACAAAGATAACAGTAGTTATAATGGGAGATGTCACTTTCAATTTTGGTAGAGAATGAATTTTAATGTTGAGAGATTGTCTTTGTAACACCCCGGTCCAAACCCTAGTAGTAACCACCTAAACTGTAACAATTCGGCCCGAATAATAGTTGTGACAGCACAGACAGTAACTACCCATGAAGAGATCTAGCCCAAATCCTAGTATTAGCGACAGATAGGTAATGAGAACCTTGGTCGCTATATGAACAAGAGAGACCCTATTCAACCAAAAACCCTAATTTGACTCAGAAACTATAAAAGAGACCGAATACTCAGAGACAAAATCCTAATACTCAAAAGAGTCCGTGAACAGCTTAAATTAGGTAAATAACATAAAATATAAAATTAAAAATCAAAATTTCTCATAAAAATGGTAAAATGACCATTTTGCCCACAATATAGTAAAAAGTCCTAAAAATATAAAATTTGACACATGGACATCCAGTTAATTAATAAAAGACAAAATAACAACAAAAATGACCAAATTGCCAATTGCATGGCTGGACACCTAGGAGAATGTGCCCAAAAAGCTATTTGTTGCCTTTTAAATCTTAAAAATGAGAAAAAGATGTATAAATTAAGTATTATTTTGACCTAATACTTTTTATACAAGCAATATAGATAATAACATAATAATATAGGTCAAAAAAAGTAAATAAATAATTATTTAAAGTCTCTACACAATAAATAAGTCAAAACGTCAATTCTAGTCAAACTAACTTAATTTAGTTTAAAAGCCTACACCTATTTAATTAATTACTATCAAAATTATGATAAATCATGAAAAAACTAAATTAATTATAAATACATTAATATAATAGGTTTTAGTAGGTTTGATACCAAAAAGATACATAAAATTAATATTTTATACATTTTCTTGCACAAAATAGTACCAAAACACAATTTAATATATAAATTAATGAAAAATAGATTTTGAGCATCCCCAAACAGTCCCAACCAACTCCCCTTGCTGCCAAATCTGATCTGGCAAGTCTCAATTAAATGACACTTCCTAAGAAGCCAATGAGGAAATTTAAATATTCAAAAATTGCATAAATGCCATAATTATTTTATTAACATTTTTTCCTATAAAATAGACATAAAACCCTCCCCATTCTCCTTCATATTTTGGCTGAGAGTGAGAGTGAGAGAGACCAAAAAAATTTCTAAGTATTCTCAAGGGAAAAAGGAAAGAAGAAGAGAGAAGGAAGAAAGAATGAGAAGGAAAGGATCAAAGGAGAAGTATTGAAGTTAAGTCCACTCTTTCCTCAACATTTTAAACACCAAAAGAGGTAAGAAACTTCTTTAAACCTTCCGATATTCTCCCTTAAGATACTCCATGTGAGACCCTGACCCATTTTTTTTTTTTGATGTTTTCGGGCCCGCGTTATGTGTTTTCGTTATAGCATGTTTTACTGCTTTTTATGCATGATCGGGCTTAGATATGCATGCGGGGTAGGTTCCTGGGGCTGTGGGCCATTGTGGAGCGAATCTCAAAAATTTTCAAAAAAAGATATTTTGAAGACCTATAAATATCTGGAGTTAGATATTTTCATAAAGATATTTTTCAAAACTTCTCCAGTAAGTTTCTCATTTTTTCTCTACCTTCTCTCTAAGTTCTCGGGGGCCCGAAGCTCGATTTTCAGCAATTCAACAGCGGATCCTTGCTTTTGGCGTCGTGGGCTACGCAGCCATCCGGTCAGATTTCAATTCTAACGAAGCTCGATTTTGCATGTGGTTCAAGATGTCTAGTTTTAAACTCATCGAGGTAGGATTCTAGACCCTATTGTTGTATAAGTGTGCTATGGGTAAAGGTAGGTGTTTTTACTGGTTAGATCTCTGTACATTTGATTTTGCATCAAAGTTCATTTTGGGGTTAAAGATTGGGTTTTTGTTGGTTTTGGTGGATGGAATCGTGTTTCGAGAGTTTCTTTTGTGGTTTAGAGGTTAGGCTTGGGCGTGTGTAAGTCCGAGGGTGTCGTACGGAGGTTTTGAGGCTTTGATTCAAGGGTTTAGAGGTTGAACCCGTAGCTCGGAATCAGTTTCTGGGTGGGTTCAGTCGATTGAACTCATAGGTTCAGTCGATTGGATCATTATTTTTAGGTTCGATCGACTGGACCGAGGGGTTCGGTTGACTGGACTGGCAGTTTTGGCATTTTATGGTTTTCCAGTAGGGTGTTCGATCGACTGGAGGTAGGGTTCGATCGACTGAACCTCTAAGCTATGTTTTGGTGGCTTTGGGTTGGTTCCTTGGTTTTCGAATGGTGTCCTACGGTATTCAATTGATTAATTTATGAGAATTACTTGATTTAAATACGTGTGGATTCCTTTTGGGTTTAGTTGGTTGTGTGATGGTTTCGGGGGTCGTGTCGTAGCCTCGGGTGTGCGTTTGAGTATCGCCCTCGTGGGTGATGTGCATGGTAGATGCGGTTTGTGATGCACGGTTAGGTACGTGGTTTGATGTTGGGTTGTATTAGCGCAGGTGAGCGTCGTGGGCCTGTGATGGTCGTGTTGGGAGTGTTTGGGCCAGTGATGGTTATGTGGGTTATCCCGTGAGTAAATGTTGGTTTTGACGGGTGGCGTCGTGATGTGTGGTTTTATATGGTTACATGCATATTTATAACTGTTTATTTATGTACGGCATATGTAAGTGAATTACATGAAATGATATCGTTATGTGATACCTGGTTTATGCTTTAAAACCTAGAGTTTTATATGCATGTGACGTGGTTTGTGGAACGTCGTGTTAATACATGGTTATATGCTTTAAATCCTGTTTTAGGTTTGCATATGTGTATGAGATGGATTAGATGAATCTATGATGCAGTAGATGTAAATTCTGGTTGATGATGCACGTGTGCGTGTGTGGATGTGTGTGGTAGGCTACGAAAGCAGGCGAACGAGGTAGGCTGTGAAAGCCGGTGTGTGCAATATCTGATGGATTGAAATGAGATCCAGATGAGGCACGGGTGCATGTGTGTGTGTGCGATATCTGACGGATTGAAACGAGATTCTGATGAGGCACGGGTATGTGTGTGTGTGTGTGTGTACGATATCTGAAGGCTGAAACGAGGTCCTAAAGAGGCACGTGTTCATGAATTGCATGTATTGTATTTTGGGACGGATATACCAATTTTCGTAACGTTTAGATGTGAAAAGTGTGACTTCGTGAGTTCGGTGAAACATATGTCTCGAAGCTTTGGGAATGGGAGTTGGATCTTGATTTGATGACTGATGGGGTGGTTTTTGGCTTGAGCTTCAGAATTGAATTTCAGGGACGAAATTCATTAAGGGGGAAAGAGTTGTAAGACCCCGACCCTTTTTATTTTTAGAAATGATTGAGCATTGATGGAGTAAGAATTAAAACTTGAGCTTGGGGATATTTGAAACTTGGATGCGCATAAAAGATATGTGAGAAGAAGAATATAAGGCTCTAACAGATGTTTGGACAAAAATATGCGAAAAATGTGTGAAGAAAAGTGACATACCTTTACCAAATTGGCTATAACGTTTTGTACAAAATGAATTTTGGTATGAAGTTCTAACCATTGGAAAGTAGACTTCTGGGGCTTCAGTTCGAGCATAAGAACGACTCTATTTGGAGTTTGGATGTAGAAGATATGCTTGTTCAAAGTTAGACTAATAGCGTAGTCGCGAAAAACTGATCGAACGGTCTATGATGGACAGAGGCTATAAATGTTGGTTTTCGGGCTGGTTTTGCCATTCTCTCTTCTCTCTTCTCTCCTCTCTCTCTCTCTCTAAAAGCTTAGGAGCGATCTAGGGTTTAACTATGGAGGGTCTTGAGGGTTTCAATATTCGTCGGGATGAAGATCTTGCCGTTTCCTTGCGCGAGCGACCATTGGAGAGCGTGGATGTGCATTGGAAGCTCCTTTGAAGTTATGTATGTCGGGCTCTGGCGATTTGGAGCTCACTCGGGGCTTGAATCTTGATGGAGGATCTTCTTTGAGGTTGGATCTCAACTAATCCTTTTGCTTTACACTGATTTGTGTTGAAGTTTTTGAAACTAGGTTAAACCCTACTTGATAAATGTGAGTTGTTGATGAAGACTAAGAGGTTGATAAAAATGAGAAGAGATTTTGAAGATTTTTATGGGATGGTTAAATAAATTTGTATTAGAATCAAAAGGTTGAGATATAGAAATATAGATATTCTTATAAATTGATGATGGTGGGTAGATTTTATAAAACACATGTTTAATTAGATGTGTGTGTTGAAATGTTGAATGAGATGATAAGGTGAAATTTGAAATAAAAGAATAAAATACTTTGAGAACTTTGGGGTTTTAAGAAATGATTATCCATGGTCTCAAGAATATTATTGTATACAAGGTTTTTGGATTGTTTTTGCTCCACATAAATATTTGCGCCCAAGGTAAGTTTTGGAATGGTTTTACTTTCTTTTAGAGGTTGTTTCTTATCTGAAACGTTTTAAGAAAGTGCTAAAAAGGCTTGTTAGTATTAAAAACCAAGTTTTTATCTTGAAAAGGGAATGGAATAGGACGGCTCAATAGACCTATCGAGCGGTCTCTTGGTGTTCTCAGTACTCTTATGCAAGCAAGGGACCGATCGATCGGTCTCTTCACCAATCAATCGGTCTGGTTTTTTTTTTCAAAATTTTTGATGTTTTACATAAAGGTTTGACTTTTTGGGGACTTTAAACCTAGCTTTTGGATTATTCAGTACAGTAGTTAAACCCTTGGTTGGGCATAAAAAGGTTTTGAATTCATAATTTGTTTCGTTTTGAATTGTGTTGGGTTAAATAAGTTTGAATGGATTTTGGTTTACAAAATGGGTCTTTGAGGGATGTGATTTGGTATGATTATTTCTTAAAACCCCTAGTCTTGGAAGGGAACATGGATTTATGATGTATTTATATGTATATATGATGAGTGTATCCTTTTCAAATTTAATTGATGTTATTACTATTGTATAAGCTTGTGTTGGTACTCTATGAAATGGATAAATGAGATGTGATATATGAAACATAATATATATTGCGGTTATGATGCGTATGGCATGAAAAGAAATTTAGATGCTCAAATGGGATTTAATGAGAAAAATGAAATGGGAAATTTGATTTGAATATTTTTGATAATGTGTGAAATTAATTGGGAGAGGAATCAGTTGTGGGTTAGACTCTCTGGTTTGCAAAATTAAATGTTACAAATGAATAATGAACCGTATGGATGGATGTGATTTAAGTTAGCCTGGCGGATCCGCGGTGAAAGACCAAAAACTTGCACAAAATAGGAACCACGTGCCCACGGGTTCGCCCCCAAAACGTGATATTGTGTCGTGGTGAGTTATAGAGTTGTCTATTACCCAATGGCTTCGCGTAGCCTATTGGGAGAATATGGAGGGGTTTTTATAAGCTGTGCATGATACCGGTTCATTAGTTGTGAATGCGTTGTGTGAGTTATAAAGCTATCTATTACCCAATGGCTTTGAGTTGCCTATTGGAAGGTAATAGGGAGGAATTTCTATAAGCTGCACCCGACGCCGGTTTATAATGTGATATGGTTTTTGCGAAAAATTGGATGATGAGAAATTAATACGATTTTATGTGAAAGAAATGAATGTTTTGAAAAGGATTTTTGGAAAGAACAAATGGGTGTGCGTGAGTATATGTGTGGGAATATATAAAAATTGGTGAAACTTGTATTTATTTCGGTTGCACCCATCACACTTCACAAGTCATACATAACACTTGATTAGTCATTATCCTACGAGTTTCGGCTTATGTATATACATCCAAACCATTTCAGGTTTCGAGGATCCGGGGCAATATCAGGGCAAAGGATGCATGAAAAAAAAGGGTAGAGGGAAGATCTAGTTTTTCATTTGTATTTATATTACAGCATGATTGTGCAGAAAGTGAAAATGGATTATTGTAATAATATATGTGTTGTAAATAAACTCTTGAAATCTAAGAATCTTGTTTGGCCTTTGTGACACATACGTAAATTGTTAGAAGAAAATATTTTTATTATACTTGTTTAAGATATTGGGTTGAGTTTGTGGATTCCCGGGGTTCGGGACGTTACATTACCAGTGGGAGTTCTAGGAGCAAGAGAATCCTGACAATGTTTGCTAAAAATCTGAATCTTCGCCTTTTGTTCTTTTGTTTAGTTTTTCCGTGCTTATTATAATTGTTTAAATTTCTTGATGAAACTGTAAACACTATGTACTTTTGAACAGTTCCGAACTTCTTCATAATATAATAATTAAGGTATGTAAATATAAATGAATGGCTAAAATATTCCTTTATTTATATTTATGTATGTTCGACGTGCTCGGAGGGCAAGGCATTACAATTGCACTCTTCATTACATGCATAATTAGTTGTTTAATACATACCTGCCTACTGTCTTTATATCTTTGCATGTGTCCTTTATTTATAAATGCTTTAAGTGTTATATGAAATACGTTGTAGTGAGTTCGTGACATAAAATTGGTTAGAGAGTTTGGAGAGTTTTCTTCTGGACTTTGGCTCATTGCTTCTTGCCACAAGTGAAGATCTCTACAAAGTAGGATAAGTTGACCAGGGTGAGTTCAAGGAGCAAGAAGACCCGGGCGAAGCTTAGATAAAGAGCTTCACGCTTTTTATTTCTTTATTTACAGTTTTCTGACCGTTCTTTGTAATTTTGTAATCTCCTTTACGAAATTGTAATGCTTATGTATTTCGCGAGCTTTTCGAGACTCAAATGATGTAATATTATAATGATTATCTATGAATGAAATGTTAGCATAACCCTAATTGTATGTATATGTATGTCTCAACGTACTCAGGAGCTGGGGCGCCACAATTGGTATCAGAGCCTAGGTTTAGTGAACCTTTGGGCCTTAGGTTATGGTATAACCATGCGTTTTGTTGCGTAGATGCTCTGTAGGATGCGTTGTATTAATTATATTTATCATCTATAATTTATAAGAACTAAAATTTGCTACGTCTAAGTCTTATAGCGAGTCGTGTTTGGACGGTATCGGGTTTAGAAGCAGTAGGAAATCTACATGTAAGGAATAAGTAAAGGCATCCAAAATGAAGACCAGGTATCCATGTAGCGAGTTATTTTATTTTAAGGGAGATAGACGAGAGTACACATTAGGAAAGGTTTCAGATATTACATTGAGAGTCATCGTTAGAACCCCGCAACTTTATCCTTATGAGTTCCTTTCTCATTTACCTCAAACCCTCGTATTAACTTTTGTACCTGGTTGAAGTTCTTTCGCATGTCCTTCCTTCTTATATCAACAGTTCTCAACGGTACCGTCAACTGTCGTTCGTCGATAACCCTTTTGCTCCCAAGTCTTGTTGATAACCCTATTAGAAATTCAATCCTTGAAAATACCTTTTTTTTTAGTTTTCATGACTCGATGATGACTGATATTCACATTTGATTCTCCTCCGATTCAAGTCATCATCCTTGAACTAACTTCTCAATGTGGAACTCGAAGTCATTTCTTTAGCCCCAAACATTTGACATTGATAAGACCCTTTGTCATCATTCATCTCCTCACGATCTTGATACTGCACTCAGTTGCAGTAATTTTGTGAATTCTTGGTACACTGTTAAAAAGCCTTATCAGGAAAGTAGACATGAACGCTTAAATTGAAGTGCATTAAACCAACGTAACTTCAAGGAAAATATTTAGTTTGGCTGCCTATTGCTTAACATCTCTTTTATCAGAATCTGATTGTACTGGATTAGTCTTGAGGACATTTGTTAAGTATTGTTCACTGTCCTCCCCTTCTTTCACCAACATTTGAACCCCAAATGACCACTCAATTTGTGTTAACGGTGACTGCCTTAAGCGTGACCATTTGACCTCATTCAACCTATCTTTTGAACCACTTGGGAATCTTCCCTTGAATCTTGATAAAGGACTTGTTCACCTTCCTAAGCCATTTTAACCTCCAGCCACATTTCGTGCAGTCTAATACATTATTCAAAATCCTCGGCTAAATGCTTGGCCACTCACCTCCCTAGGTCGCCTCCCCTAAGATCTCTAAATTTGAACTGATCATCCCTATGCATATTCTTATGAGCCTCGACCTATCCTTGTTTCACCTTCAAAACCCTACCCAATAGATCGATGAGAAACAATAGTCATTAGAGTTTAGCGCTTTGATGAGAAACTCGGATCGTGCACATCCTTAGGGGAACCACTTGGCGCACCATCAAGTTGCAAAGCAGATCTCTACCTAGAGTTAGAGAATAGAATGTCTGCCAACGTCCGCTTTAACATGTTTTGAAGATTAATACCCCCGAGTGCAATAATTGCTAAGTAGGGGCTCATGCAACAGACTACATCTGTAACAGAGACCTACACGGAGGATCCTATCGCTATCACTGACAAAGCTCGCATAGGACCCGTAGGAGTGTGGCACATGGAAATGCAATGGAAATGCTACAGAAGTCTAGAAGTGACATGGGACTACACGGTCAAAGTCCGATTGTTTTATCCACACCTATTCTGGTTAGGACCCTATGTGTTATGTACTTCGCTCTTTGCGTTGTTCTAAGACTAGCAGAACCTGAACAACCTTAGTCTCGAAAAATAACTTACGATTTGGTTCAGTCTACTCGCATATTTATATGGGTACAACAGGGACCTATGGAGTAATTATAACATAAACTTATAGTGTGACCCAAATTCTCATCCAGCAATTTTCTCAAATATGCAAGCCTCTCAGCGGTTTCTGTAATTATAAAAACCTCAGTTTTTGTAATTATGAAAACCTTACAACACTTTTTGCAATTTTTATAAAACACTAAATTACAGTTCACACCACTAAAGAACGGTAACTGCACTCTTAGCCATAATCTCAAGACCAATTTGCATTGAGCTCCTATTATTAAATGCTTAACTCATCTTCCCACGTTAAGATTTTTGATACTTACCAATTAAATTTAATTAGTGACAATTTAATTTAATCGGCATTTTTAAAATTCCTTCAGCCCTCTGCTTAGCTTATTTGACTGCCGGATAATCAAGTCTACTTGCAAGATTTGGCCTAATCAAAACTTATAAACTTCCTTAAGGAAATATCGTCACTCCCGAACAATCGGGACGTAGATTCTGCCAATAATTAATATTTACTATAAATTTAATACCGCTATCCAATTCACCGGGACTATAAAACGATAAAAGATCGCACCCTCTAATGAATCAAAATAACGAATATTAAATATACGCAAATAATAATTATTTTGAGATTAAGAGTATAAGCACTTATAATAACCATGGGGTATGAATTAATTTATATAGTCAGTATAAAACTAATCATCCTAATATGGTCATACTCAATACATACAAAGTATACAAGCATAACGAGTTAGAACAATAGACCGCGCTATTATCTATTTCCCGTAACCAAGACAAGTCTACTAAAATACTGTGCTACAGTCGTACCGATGGTTTGTCAATTTTCATATAAAATGTGAACCAAACTTATGTTCTGCAAGAACTTAAAATCTAGTCTTTCGTGTGCAAGTCGTACTCTACACACCAGATTAAATACTATACAGAATAAAAGATAATCATGCATAACATTAAAGAAATGATATTGCATACATTGCTCATTAAAATTCTCAAAAAATAAAAAAATAATTTTATTAAAAATAAAATTAAATACTAAAACCAAAATAAATACATAGTTTTTAGTATACCACCCTGACAATCTCTCACTTATATACAAAATCATGCTGTCATACATCTGACTCACATGCCCTTTACATGACTATCGAAAGTCTTAGCGGGAAGACTCTTTGTAAAAAGATCTGCAAGGTTGTCTCCTGATGCAATCTTAGTCACAACATGACCCCTCTGTATAATTTCTCGTACCAGGTGATACTTACGCTCAATGTGCTTTCCTTTCTTGTGGACTCTTGACTCCTTTGACTTTACAACCGCTCCGCTATTGTCACAATAAAGTGTAATAATCGACTGAACTGAAGGCACCACATCTAGATCCAACAGGAAGTTCTTGAGCCAAACGGCCTCCTTGGCTGCTTTAGAAGCTGCCACATACTCGGCCTTATGGTGGAATCAGCAATGCAAGATTACTCGTTACTCCTCCAACTTATAACTTTACCTCCTCAGCTAAACACATATCCTGAGGTAGACTTACAAAAATTTTTGTCTGGTTGAAAATTCGAGTTTGTGTACCCTAATGGCTCATTTGATAACCCGGACTGGATTATATTGGATTAGTAGTGAGGTAGAATGGTAATGAGGTGGAATTAATTTTTTTGTGTTTGAATTGAGTAGGATTAAATAACGAACTAGATAATGATTTACCATTGTATTAAGTTAATTTATTTTAAAATTAACTTAAATAAATTAATAAGTTAAATTTTATGTTATTTATTTTAATATTTTAATATTTTTTATTATTTTTAAAAAATTTTAAATTCACTCCTTAATCCAATGATAATGAACAATCAAAATAAAACTCGAGCATCCAAAGTTAATTTAGAAAAATACCTTTTTACCGATCGAATATTCAACTACGATTTGAATCCGAGTTGAAACTCTTATCAGATCTTCTACAATATTTTCTTATGCGATTCTTAAATGTAGGGTGGGTTACAATCTATCAAGAATGCATACCGACAGAACCCAGACTGCTTCAGTCTTAGAAGTCAAGTTATGAAACTGGTTCAGCCTACTCGCATATTTATAGGGCTACAATAGGGACCTGGAGAGTAATAATGAGTAAGATTTCTAGTAGAACACAGATACGTAACAACAGTTTCTGCAATTAAGCAAACCTTATAGCGGTATCTGTGATTATGAAAAACTAGTAGTAGTTTCAGCAATTTTCATAAAACACTGAAGAACTATAATTGCACTCTGACCCATAATCTCAAGACCATCTAGCATTGAGCTCCTATTATTAAATACTTACCATTTTTTCCCACATTAAAATTTTCGATACCTGCCAATTAAATTTAATTACTGACAATTTAATTACTGACAATTTAATTTAATCGGCATCTTGGTACTTCTTAAGCCCATCCGTTTAACTTATTTGACCGTTGGATAATCAAATTCACCTGTAAGATTTGGCTCGGTTAAAACTTATAAACTTCCTTAAGGGGGTATCGTCAATCTTGATTTTTCAGGACGTGTATTTCGTCAATAATTAATATTTTTCATATAAATAATACCGCTATCCAAGTCACCGAGAATATAGACCCATATAAGATCGCACCCTTTAATGAATCAAAATAACGAATATTAAATATATGCAAATTAATAATTATTTTAGGATTAAGAGGATAAACACTATTCAGAATAATCTTGGGGTGTGAATTAATTTATATAATCAGCATAAAATTAATTACCCCAAATGTCCCGTTCAATACACACAAAGTGTACTACCACAGAGAGTCGAAATAATAGAAGACGCTATTATTTATTCCCCATAACCAAGATAGGCCTATTAAAACTCTGTACTATAGTCGTACCTGTCACACCCCCTCTCTAGGGGCAGAAAATCAATGTGATTGAAACACAGCCAAAGAGTATTTGTACCAGCCAAACTATAATTATCTATTTATAGAATTAAAAACAGATGTACATATCATCGATACATTCATCCAAACATTCAAACTGGAATATGTACTTACCAAAAACTTCGCACTTCAGGTCCTGACCACTAATGATTTAAACAAAAAAAACAATTAACAAAAAAAAAAACAATTGACTGCGAGCCTGAGTCTATGGACTCAACAACTGTGGTGGACCAACTCTAACAATCCCTGCTATCTGCAACCACAAGATTATAGGAGAATGCATTTAGTATTATAATGAACAAGATAGAAAACAGTCATTTTATTTAGGAATAGAAAAATTTTAAACTTTTTACCAGAAATATAAAATATAACAAAATCTCATAGCAGATGAAGAATTTTCTCAATCTTTGTAAAAAAAACCACTTTAGGCTCAATAGCCAGCAATCATGGATTTCACTGTCTAGTACTCAAAAATAAAATTTTCAGCATAATCACCACAAGTCAAAATAATTATGTCTCATTCATAACTCATACCAAATAGTGATCAAGTAGTCGTCCACCTCACGACCGAGAGTTCCGACGGTATCATAACCTCAATTCTCAATGCACTGATAGCAACATGATGGAAATGAGGGCCACTCTCCACCCAGCACGAGTGGTATGTGCTGTCCGGGACTTGGCTTGCAAAATCTTTAAAGCAAAAACCTCGCTCAATGGGAAACCTCCCATATAGAGACAAACAATACCCATAGTTGGGCAAACCTCCCATAGCGGGATATAAATGGTTGAAAACCCTTATAACTTGATACTTTGGAACAGTATCTCATAATATCGATGACATTTGCCAAAATATTTACATTACAACCACATGCTTTCCAAAAAGTACATATAGCATATTTAAAAATATCATGGCATTTGAATAAAAGATCTTACTATCACAAATTTTTATGCTTCAAAACATGAATATAAAGCAAATTTAAAGTATAACTCATATATTTCTGTTCAAAATAGTACTTAACCACTCTCACCTTGTCTTAGATGCGACAAAACTATCTTCTCATTTTCGATTCTAATTCCTAATCCTATGGTGACAAATTCTCGGTACCTAGCAAGAAATCAATCCTCTACATAAGCCAAGAATACTAATCTTTTACGAAATTTTAAAATTTTCGACTATTAAAGTATTTACAAATTTAAAATTTCCAAATAGTAATAAAATTAGTTAAAACAATTCTATAATGTATTTAAGAAGCTTGTTTAATCAATTAAATTTATTATTTAAATTTAGCGGAAATTCATAAAAGGAAAAAAGTTTTTGCTTATTATTTATAAAGCTGATTTTCAACACAACCAGTTCCCTCACAGTTTGCAAAAAAAAATACATACAGAGTTTTTTTTTTTTTAAAACACACATACATACACAACTTTAAAAAAAAAATTAAATAAAGCACACACAGGGTCTTAAAAAAAACCTCACACAGTTTTATTATTATTATTATTATATTTTGTTGAAACACAACTCCAAATACATACACTCACAAACACACGCACAGTGCACACACAGTGCACATATTTGGACAAAACGCACGCACAGTGCACACACAGTGCACATATTTGGACAAAACGCACGTACAGCAATCACGCGATTTCTAATTTATTTTATTCTGATTAGTTTAAAACTTGATTTTTGTTTTTACTAGAACTTATAAAGATGTCAATTTTTTTTCCTTTTATTTCATTTTAATTTTAAGAAAATAAATTCTTTTTTCAAATAAAATTCTTTTAACTTTTATATTTAGTTTTTACTTTTAAAATTTTATTTTACAAACAAGCCAAACAGTGCACTACGGTCCCCCAAATTTGCAAAAGAAAAACAACAAACACTAGAGCAATCAAACTCAAACACAGTGGCTTCTCATGGCGCGGGTGGTGGTGGTATACCGTGCATTGAGGTGCTCGGTAGTTAGATGGTGGTGTTAGAATTGGTATACTAAAAATTAAATTTTAGTATTTAATTTTATTTTAATAAAATTAATTTTCTATTTTATGATAATCTTTATAAGTAATGTACGCATATTATTTCTTTGTTATGCGTGGATGTCCAATATTCTGTATAGTATTTAATCTGGTGTGTAGAGTACAGCTTGCATGTAGAAGATCAAATTTTAGATTTTTGCAGAATATAAGTTTTATATTCATAGTTTAGATGTAAATGAACATACCATCAATACGACTATAGCACAGAATTTTAGTAGGCCTGTTTTGGTTACGGGAAACAGATAATAGCGTCGTCTATTGTTCTGACTCTCTGTGTTAGTACACTTTGTATGTATTGAACGGGACATTTGGGGTAATTAATTTTGTACTAACTAAATAAATTAATTCACACCCCAAGATTACTATGAATAGTATTTATCCTCTTAATTCTGAAATAATTATTGATTTGCGTATATTTAATATTCGTTGTTTTGATTCATTAAAGGGTGCAATCTTATATGGGTCTGTATTCCCGGTGACTTAGATAGCAGTATTATTTATATGAAAAATATTAATTATTGACGGAATCTACGTCCCGAAAGATCGGGATTGACTATATCTCCTTAAAGATGCTTATAAGTTTTGACCGGGCCAAACCCTGCAGGTGGAATTAATTATCTAGCGGTCAAATAAGTTATGCGGAAGGGCTTAAGAAATATCATTATTATTATGATATTATTTTTATTTTTCAAGACTTAAATATATTGGGGTTCTACCGGTACGAGTTTTCGGAGGATCGTAATCCACACTACGTTTAAGGATCGCAGCCCACACTACGTTCAAGGATCGCGTAAGGAAATACAGTAGAAGATCTGACTGGAGCTTTAACTCGGAATTAAATCGTAGTTGAAGATTAGATTTACAAAAAGTAATCTTCTAAATTAACTTTGGTTGCACGGGTTTATTTTGATCGTCCGATGTCAAAATTTTTATCTAGAGCCCGTTTCGGCGTTTACCCGTCCAGTTAACTTTCTACCAAAAATCATTTTACAAAAATAATTATTTTGGCAGTTTTGCCTCCAATAAATTGGTATCAGAGTCGTTTTATTTTTTGTTTACAGTTTATCGGGACCGGGTAGATTTAGAACTGTGCTAACTTTGTTTTGCAAGCGTTCTAAATTCTGATTTTATAATCATCATTTATTTTTATGTTTAATTTAATGCGTGGATGATGATTTAATTTTTTTTAATCACGGGGTTAACCGTGATAGATTAAGCTTTTTTTAGATCGAATGTGAGTCTACGGGACATAGATTTCGATGTAAATTTTTTTTATGTTCTTTAAGTTTTTTTTCTAGTTTATTAGAAAGAAAAAATAAGAACATGTATAGAAAAACATTGGCGGTGATTGGCGGCGACAACCGGCTGTGGTTCCGGCAGTTTTAGCAGCGAATATTTTTTTTATTGCTTTACAATTAGAAATAAAAATAAAAACAAAAAGCTGCCCAAACCGCACCTTAGGCTGTTTCGGCTATCGAACCGTAGCAAACTTGGCGGCTGTTTTCCCAAGATATCCAAGAGCAAGCTGCGGTTTTTCTTCCCATCGATTTTCTTCGCTGAATAGTGTGCTGTTTTGTGAATCGGCTGTTATGGAAACCGGCGGCTTGGGGTGTTTGCTTGCGCCTGGAACGAAACCCACTACAGTGGCAAGCAATCACTGTGTGAGTTGGGCAAGCAACCGGTTCCCAACAGTGGCGTATTTTTCCCATAGAGCAAAACTGTTTCGGCAAAGCAGTTTTTAATTCCAAACCACAAACAGTCTCCTAATCGCAAGCGCCAAATGCAGCACACTCCAGTAGCAATTTCGGCACCAATTTCGAAAAAAATAGCGTCCAAACTGTTTTGGGAATCCCAAAGTCTTTCGATAACCAGTCCCAATCCAAACGGAAACAGTGTTTCGGCAATTCAAGAGGCTGTTTGGTTGAAACACTTTTTGTTTTGTTTTTTAAACAAGCAACCAGAAATTATGCAACAACTAAAAGACTGAAAACTTAACAGGAGATTGAAACTAAAGAGTTTTAGATTGATCATAAAACAAGAATATTTATATTTATCTTGCATTTAATTTTTTTTATTAACTGCGTGGATGATTATTATTGGTATTATTTATCCTGTTAATTTAATTAATTTGAATATTAAGTTTAATTAAAATATTTTGTAATAAAAAATAAAAATAAGTTTGTTTTAATTAATTAATTTTAATTAAATAGAAAAACTTTAGATATTTTATTTTTTACAAAATATCACGTTTAAAGATGATTTTTTAATCGGATATCTTAGAAAAACATGAGAATTAATTCTAGATTTTGAATTAATTATATGAAAATATATTTAATTGAAATAAATTATTATTTTTTTTAAAATGTGGAACAAAAAATAAAATACATAAATACCTTTAATCATTACCTTAGCTCAAAAGTTAGAGAAAAAACTGTGCATTTATTAAATTTTATTTGTTACGCATTTAAACACAGAAAAATAGCTTGATAAACCAGAATCTTTAGAATCGTGTACACGGAAAAAATTTTGATTCTTTAAGATCGTGTGATTTTCGAAATTAATAAATTTATTTTAATTAAATGAATTTTTGTAACTCTAAAAAATATTTTTAAAATCTAAGTGGGAGAGAAAATTTATTCACAGATAAATTCTACAGTTTCCATCAACAGTTTGTAGGCGATGCAATTAAACCCTATGTGTTGGCAGTAAGGCCTTCCTCCCCACCGGACAGATTAATTACGGTATCGCAAGTACAAACGTCCATTGAGGATAATTCTGAATAATTGTTAGTGTGGATCACTTATTCATCTGAAGGGTTTATTGCAAAACGATCGATTTTAGATTTGGTGATAGTTAACACTTAATTGTATATAATAGTATTCTCTACATTTGAGTCACTGCTATGATATACTGGGGCCAAAGCTATGTCAGCTATTTAATTTACTTGGCATGGTCAGTTGTCTAGATAGTAAAATTAAAAGGAATTGCATGTCTGGTCTTATGATAGATAGTAGACGTCTACCCATCATGGCATGCTATTCATAGGTTACCAGACTGCTGGCAAATTTATTTTTAAAATGGTAGAGATAACCAAATTAAAATAAATTTAAAGTTTTGCTCATCATAATTAATGATTTTTTAATTATGTGATTTTCAGGATTAAAATAGATTTCAACACACCAGCTTCAATACTCAAAGAAAATAAACTTACGGGACTGAATTTTGTTGACTGAAAATATAACTTGGATATAGCTTTAACTACAAATGGTATTCTTTCAACACCAGAAAATGTGTCTGTTTCAGAAAAAGGTTCTTCCTTGGGGCCGGAAGGTATGAAGAAGAAAAATGTTCAAAAATAGGGAGACACAATTTCCAAGGTTATTAGTGGGCCACGGGCTACTGTGAAAAAGCCGAAAGGTAGATGTTTTCACTGCAACCAGACCTGGCTCTGAAAAAAGCTATGTCCAGTATTTCTCAGAAGGCAGAACAAACATGGTAATTTCTGTTCACTGGTTGTGGAAACATGTTTAGCGGTGTTATCTACTGGTACCTGGTATGTAGATACATGAGCTACTAATCATGTCTGCAATTCATTGCAGGGGTTCTAGAAAATCCGACAACTTAGTGATGGGAAATTTACCTACATATGGGCAATAATACAAAGGTAACAGCAAGTAGGAGATGTTACTCTCAGTTTTGGTAGAGATTGAGTTTTAATATTCAGATATTGTCTTTATGTACCTGCCATTAGAAGAAACTTAGTTTTCGTTTCTGTATTAGCTAAAGACGAATATTTGGTTTATTTTAATAACTCTGTGGTTATTAAGGATAATAAATAGGTTATTTGTTCTGGTATATTGGTGGATGATCTTTCTATTATTACTTCAATCTCTCATACACTGCAACTGACTAAAACAAATAATACATTTATATTACCATATAAGAGAAAGTTTCATTCTTTAATGAACCAAACGTTTCTTTGGCACTTATGCTTAGATCATATTAATTTTAAAAAAATAAACAGACTGGTAGTAGATGGACCTTTGAGTTCATTGAAAGTGAAGGCACTTCCAGTCTGTGAATCTTGCTTAGAGGATAGGATGACCAAGAAGCCCTTTTCGGCCAAAGGATATAGAGCTAAAGAACCATTGGAGCTGGTTCATTCTGATGTGTGTGGTCCTGTAACAATCCGAGCTAGAGGTGGTTTTGAGTATTTCGTTAGTTTCATTGATGACTACTCAAGGTATGAATACATTTACTTGATGCACCATAAGTTTTAATGCTTTGAGAAATTTAAAGAATTCAAGGCAGAGGTAGAGAAATATCTGGGTAAAAGTATCAAATCACTACAATCAGACCGTGGTGGGGAATACCTCTTTGGAGAGTTTAAGGACTACTTGTTATCAGAGGGGATTACATTCCAGTTGACTGCACCTGGCACTCCACAGCAGAATGGTGTAGCAGAAAGAGGGAATAAAACTCTTATGGAGATGGTAAGGTCAATGATGAGTTATTCAGATTTACCAGATTCGTTTTGGGGACTCACTTTAGAGACAGCAACTTACATTATGAACTTAGTGCCTTCTAAGTCAGTACCTTCTACTCCCACATAATTGTGGATCGGGTGTAAGCCTAGTCTGAAGCATGTTCGGATTTGGGGGTGTCTAGCACATGTGCTGAAAGGGAACGCGGGTAAGTTGGAATCGAGGACAAAAGTTTATTTTTTTGTGGGATATCCCAGGAGAACTCACAGTGTGGAATTTAAAATATTTTTCAGGTACCGGTCATGTAGGTTGATTCGGGTTGCCGGCTGGGTCGGAAGATCTGTAGTCTTCCTTTTTTCTCTTTCGATCATGTATGTTTACATGTTTTATCGGTGTTGGAACGGTGTAATGTAAACCTTATTGGCGTTTATATACAATGCATGTATGTTTTACTTTGTGAATAAACATCGAATTGGGTATTGTATATGGTTGTTTATGGGCGTTTCACGTGACCTGGAGTTTGGGGCGTGACAAGTTAAATAGAGTAGGGAGCCAATTTTACCTCTATATCGCTTTTCCTCTATTACTTTACCATTTTTATCATTGTCAAGCTTTATTGAAGGGCACATTGGGGTTCCCAAAGGTTTTGCCTTTTGCATATCAAACCACTTCAACAAATCTCTTGTGTACTTGGATTGGTTGATGACAATTTCATCATGTGTTCGTTTGATTTGTAGTCCAAAGAAACAATTGAGCTCACCATCATGCTCATCTCAAATTCTCTCTATATACACTTAACAAAGTTATTGCTAAGAGTTTTATTAGTTGAGCCCAAGATAATGCCATCTAAATATATTTGGACAACAAGCATATCTTCTCCTTGAAACTTGACAAAAAGAGTTGTGTCAATTTTTCCTTTTGAAAACTCATTTTCAATCAAGAATTTGCTAAGCCTTTCATACCAAGCTCTTTGTGCTTGCTTCAAATCATAGAGAGCTTTGGTAAGTTTGTAAACATAGTTTGGAAAATTAGGATTTTCAAAGCCAGGAGGTTGTTTCACAAACACTTCATCTGAAATAAAACCATTTATAAAGGCACTCTTAACATCTATTTGATAGAGTTTGAAAATTTTAAAGCATGCAAAAACAAGCAACATCCTAATGGCTTCAAGTCTAACCACAGAAGCAAAAGTCTCATCAAAACCGATGCCTACTTCTTGATTGTAATATTGGGCTATCAATTGAGCTTTGTTCCAAAGAACTACTCTGTTCTCACTCATTTTATTTCTAAAAATCCATTTTATACCGATGATGGAGTGTTCCTTAGGTTT
The DNA here is from genome assembly GCA_034768845.1 of Heliamphora exappendiculata. NCBI lineage: Eukaryota > Viridiplantae > Streptophyta > Magnoliopsida > Ericales > Sarraceniaceae > Heliamphora > Heliamphora exappendiculata. The sequence goes on along the minus strand of JAOTRH010258333.1, from coordinate 12,215 downwards.
TGAGACTAAAGTTCAAACTTTGTTTTTTTCAAATTCGTTGGGCTCTTCTGGAATAGCTAAGGTCCAAAACTCATCGTTTTCAGCTTCCTCAAAATGTTTCAGTTCAGTTTGGAAAAAGAATGCTAAATTACTACAAACATTATGTAGAGATGATCGAGTTTTAATACCTTGGGATGGGTCACCAATGATCAATTCTTTTGGATGACCTTGAGCATACCTCCATTCTTTAGGCAAATCTATATTTTCAAGATTTGAAGCACCAGTAGCCTGTTGGATTTCATTTTGTTGCTCATTTGTAGCTTTCTCATGATTTGGTTCTTCTTTGTCCTTGATAAATATGTCCTCAATACCCTTTTTAATGTCAACCAAGTTATCATCACAAAATTCTTTGGAAGAACCGAGGTTAGCTTCATTAAATACAACATGTATAGATTCGTCAACAACTAGGGTCCTTTTGTTGAAAATTCTATAAGCTTTACTAGATATAGAATATCTAAGAAAAATACCTTCATCAGATTTTGCATCGAACTTGTCCAAAAGTTTTTTTATTGTTATTCAAAACAAAACGTTTGCACCCAAAGGCATGAAAATAACTGATGTTAGATTTTCTTTCATTCCATAGCTCATATGAGATTTTCTTGAAAGAAGCTCGAATCATGGATCTGTTCATGATAAAACAAGCTGTGCTTATAGCTTTGACCCAAAAGTATCTTGGTAGATTATTTTTATAGAGCATGGTTTTAGCCATTGCTTCCAAAGTCCTATGCTTTCTCTCAATAACTCCATTTTGTTGAGAGGTTCTAGGAGTAGAGAAGTTATGGTCTATACCACTTTCATTACAAAACTTTTTAAAATCTTTATTTTTAAATTTTCTACCATGATCACTTATGATACTTGAAATTTGAAAACTTTTTTCATTTTGAATTCTCCGAGACAGTTTTTCAAAAGAGGCAAAGGCTTCATCCTTAAGAGCTAAGAATAGCACCTAAGTGTATCTAGAGATTCATCATCAACAACAAAAGCATATCTCTTACCTCCAGGGCTAAGAGTTCTTGTTGGACCAAACAAGTCCATGTGCAATAGTTGTAAGGGCCTAGAAGTTGAAATCACATTTTTGGATTGAAAAGAACTTTTAACTTGTTTGCCTTGTTGGCATGCGTCACAAACATTATCTTTTTAAAATTTGATTTGAGGTAAACCAATCAACAATTTATTTTTCAAAAGTTTTAAAATTAAGTTCATGTGTGCATGTCCAATCCTTCTATGCTATTGGCCTAACAAGGTTTCAACGACCATCTTGATGATAACAAGCCTAAGTATCTAATTGTGCAAATTGAGATTGTTTACAAGAACTATATGTTTAGCACAATTAAAGATAAAAAGTGGAAGCCATGAAGCAAATTCAAGTCAAATATGTTGGCAACAAGTTTTTGGAGCAATGCAAAAGACGAAGAATTGAAGACTTTGTTTAAATTTTCATATATATCAAAGGTAGGATCCATGTAAGTTCACAAATCTCGTTGAAGCTCATAGGAATCCTAAAAGCTTATGAAAATCATTTTTCAAAACAAAGAAGTGTTCAAAAACATTTTCAAAATAAAAAAGTACTGAACTTTTGAAGTTCAGTCGACTGAGGAATGTCCTCCAGTCGACTGATGCTGGACTGCCAAACTAGAAATTGAATTTAAAGGAGTTCAGTCGACTGAACCCACCAGTCCAGTCGACTGAATCCAGGTTTGGCACATCCAGTCGACTGAACACCCCAAGTCAGTCGACTGAGTCAACAAAATTCTGAATTTGGCTACAAATGGCAAGTTTAAAAATTCCTTATTTAGCCCAATGGCTAGTCCTCAAGGGCCTATAAATACAGCCCTTGAAGACTGTCATAGGCACCAACAAGCCTTGCATTCTATTCTCTCTTGTGCTTTCATCTCGTGCTCCAAAAAACTCTTATTCTCTTGTTCATTTCATTCATATTGTAACTGAGGCTGGGTTTGTAGCCTTGTTCAAGTGAGGGGATTCACTTGGTTATTGAAGAGCTAGAGCACTCTTGGTGTAAGGGCTTCTCCGCCTAGTAATGGAGAGAGGCGTTTCCGCCTTAGGGAGGGATTAGTGAAATCCTTAAGGTAGTGTGCTTGAGATAAGGACGTAGGCCGTAGCGCCGAATCTTGTAAAAATCTTGGTTTTGTTCTCTCTTTCCTTAAAACTCTTTACTTTCACATTTGGTTAATTATTATTGTTCATTTCTTATATTAAATATATTGTGAATAAAAATAAATTAATAATTATTGGTTTTTGTAATTGGAATATTTAAAAACAAATAATAAAAATTATTTAAAAATTCAATTCACCACCCCTCTTGGGATTATATTGCACCCACTTATGCCACAACCAACTATTATCACTTAGGGCAGTTAAGAACTTAGTAACATTTTAAGAAAGGTCATTTAGATAGAAAGTATAAATATTTTCATGACTATGACCTTCAAAAATAATTTTTTTTATCAATTGAGTCTTCAATAACACATTTAACATGATCAAAGACAACTTTGTGGCCTTTGCCACAAAGTTGCCTTATACTAGGAAGGTTATGTTTCAAACCATAACAAGCAAAAATATTTTCAATGGAAGGGGAAGAAATTTTATCAATACAGCCAATTCTTATGATTTTTTCCTTGCTATTTTCACCAGACGTTACAAATCCACAATCTTTAGGCTTGAGGAATGCAAACATTGATTTGTCACCTGCCATATGTCTTGAACAGGCACTATCAAGATACCACATTCCCTCCTTGAATAAGAACTTGAGACATACCTGCAAAGAGAATGAAGGTTTGAGTTTTGGTACTCAAACTTTCTTGGGTCCTTTGGTGTTAGTTCCATATGAGTGTGTTCCCTTTGGAACCCAAACCCTTTTTACAGGTAAATCAAGAGATTTTTTTATGTGGATAGTGTGTGACTGTGTGTCCATGCTCGTAACAATGAAAGAAAGTTGTATTAGAGTGATTCGAGGATGCTTTTACAAAAATATTGCTCAAGAACTTATGTTTCTTCTAAGGTTGATATCCAATTCCAGTCTTATCAAAAACACAATTTTAAATACCAAGAAATTTATCCAAGTTTTCTGTGACGCCCTGTCTTACGGGCACGTCGGGACATCGGGACATATATAGCTATAATTAAGGAAGATATTTTAGCCATGCATTTATAATTACATATGACAAATACTACATCATTAAAGGTTCAGAACTTGTTCAAAACATTTAATGATTACAGTCGTCCAGAGAATTTAACCAAAGTTACAAAATGTTTGCGGAGACTAAACAAAAGAACAAAAAGAAAGAGACTTCAACGTCTTTGAATGGCGTTGTTGGGATTGGCTGGCTCCTGCCACTCACCCTGTTCCTCAAAATCTTCTTCCCTTACGAACACACCCTCCTCGAAATGTTTTTCTTCTTCATCTGTGGCACGAATGCCATAAGCCAAAGCTTAGAAGAAAATTTTCTAAATCTTCTAACAAACTCATAACAAAATATCCTACAATACATATTATATAATACCCAATACAATTTAAGGCCAAAGAGATAGACAAATTTGACATTTACGACAGGGTAAGCATAGATAATAACAATTATGCAAGTGCTTGATGCAAATGAATGCGATGCAAATGCCCAACCCAATATACATCTAGAACCATAACATGAATTCCACGCCGGGAATTACAGAGTAGACTTAATGGGAGCTTGACTGCCAAACCTATTCTTGTCTCATTGCGAAAGGTAAATGCTCGCCTTCGCTTCATGCCTCAGCCGTTTTACTCAATGACAACGGCATGGAAAAGCAAGTTCCATCCTTATTCCAAACCATCCACCCTTATTCCAAGTTCTATGACCAGATTATATGCCCACAAAATTCGCCTTAAGGACAAGAATGCTCGTTTGGTGTCAACTCAAAGTCTAAATTACCGAAATTAAAAGGCTAGTGACGAACCCATGGTGCCTTACCCCTTTTCATAATAAACCCCTTTTTCGTAATAACAATTTCCTAAATCATTAGCAACTACGGACGCCTTAGATTCAAAATCACAGAAATAATGATTTTCACATAACTCAACCCACAATGACAGGTACAAAAGGAACTTCGATAAACCAAGATGCAAGTGTAGCAATGCTCATGGTGTGCAACATGCTTCTCGTGTACAGCTAATTATAGCATGGAATATAAACATGATATAGCACAAAGTACAGTTCACTAAAGCATAGGATACAAGTATACGAAGCATAAGCTATAATTTATGCGACATGGATCCAACCTATCAGCATGATTTCTAATAATAAAATTGTTAATTTCATACACCAATCACTCACATATATTATTTAAAGTCCGCATATTCAAGTTCCACAAGGTGACATGCTACTAATACGCTTAGCTAAATTTGGGTAACTGTTCAAGCGTCAATTTTAAAGTTATAACAATGTTTTGAGGTACCTAGACATGGAGTTAACTTCTGTTTTTTGAACACCAATTAGATAAAAATATTTTTTACAACTTTCGTGTTTAACACTAAAGTTAGATCCTAGGGCAAAATGGTCATTTATTTTAATTAAGAGAAAACCATTCAGCACTTTAGAGAGAAATTATCTAGTTGGTGAACTTGGCGCGAGAAAGCCACAAACTTAGCTTGGATTTTTTCACAAAGTTGAGGCTAACTTGGTGCTTCTAAAAATATTCAAAAACCATTCAACACTTTACATATGCTAACATGATGCAGATACTGGTATGATTGAACAAATCCTAAAGGCCGAGTTAAGATCTAAAGGGAGTGCAAACAAGTCAAAGATCGAATTAAAATCTAAGAACTCAGTTTGGGGTAAAATAATTTTAAAAGGATTGAGTTAAGATCCAATAAATTATCTTAACTAGAAAAATAATTGATCGGTAGAGTTAAGACCTCACAATTGCGGGATGGGAGCGAGATAAAAATAATTAAAAGACAAGTTTATGACTTAAATTTAGATTTATCGGAAGAAAATTGTGAATTAATAGGTTGAGTTAAGACCTAAAAATTCGGGACAAGACGTGAGGTAAAAATAATCAAAATCCTAGTTACAGCTTAAAATTAAATTTATCGGAGTGGAGACTGCGAATTAATAGATCGAGTTAAGACCTGAAAATTCGGGACAAGACGTGAGATAAAAATAATCAAAAGCCTGGTTACGGCTTAAAATTAAATTTATCGGAGTGGAGTAATCACACAAATATTCTAGAAAACACCCAAGATTTTTATTTTGAAAGAATGCACAAAATAAAGAGTTTAGATAAATAAACACCCAATTTTTTAAATTATTTTATTTTATTTTATTTTTTTAACTAACAAAAATAAATTACATGAAGCAAAATCACCAAATGCTAAAAGAACATAACAAAATAAGAAAACCTCCAAACAGCCCCTTAGAAACCCTAAACGCAATAATTCTTGACATGGCGGTTGCAAAGATGGAAGTGACATGACGTTTGACAACCTGACGGTCGCCAAGGTGAAATCTCTCTGACATGGCGGCCACCCACTTAAAACCCTTACAACATGGCAGTCGCCATGTGTCCCCTCACTAACCTGGCCGTCTCCATAATAGAAGGTGGTGGCCGCCAACTCTAAACGCGGCTCAAAACCCTTGAGGCACACGGGGTGGGCTCACTTTTCACCTTCTCACTTTCTCTCCAGCCTGCCTGCGCTCTCTAACTCTCTCTCACTCTTTCTTGCTTCCAAACTCTCTCTTGTTTTCTTCTTGCTCCTTCTTGTTATCACACGATGTTTACTCTACTCTTCATGATTCCAATAAAGGTTGCGGTCGCGAGTTTGACACTTTTTTGGACAGGTAGAAGCATTCCAGAGGATGTCTATGTTTCCTCCTTGCCTATAAATAAGCGCTCATTTCCATAGAAACCAATGAGAGAAACACCTGGATACCGGTACTCTATCGAATCCGATTCCCACCTAATATTTTGATACTCCTGATACTTATACGACATGCTCTCGAGCCTAGTTCATGACCTCGCTTCCATTGGTGACGCCTTTCAACATGGATTGTTTGGCAATTTTCGTCTTCCACATCTGAGAGGACACTCGAGGCGGTTGTCTAGACTAGGTAACCTTAGGAAATCTTGACGATTCTTTAAACGCTCATCATCTCTCTCTCGAGAGTGTCACGATTAAGGTTTCCATTCATTATATCTTTCCTTTTTATCCATTTTTATCAAGCATGTTCATATAAGCTTTCCATGAAAAATAGTATGTCTATAACTCCTTGTACTGCGTAGAATAGCATATTTCAATTCATTTTCGTATTCACTGGCACACTGGATACATAAAAATGCCTATGTGATTTCAAAAACATGACAGCCATGACCCTTGGTTGTCATGGCCGTGAGTAATTTTGACCATAATATTACGGTTGCTACTTATTTGCTTTTGGCCATAACCTTTCTTCTCATTTTTATCACGGCCGCAACATTCCGTTACTACAATTATGAGCTTTTTGTGAGACTAGTAGCTTGAAAACTCTATTTAAAGCCTTTTATTATTTATTTTTAATGTTTTATACATTCTGTCTTAAGTACTATGTTGCTGTTACAGTAATAAATAGTATATCAAGCCTTGATGAAGTGGGTTGTGGTCTATGTTCGGTGTGTCTTGTCCATCTGAGTCCCTTTGGACCTTATATGTTGAAAACCCTCTTTTGGACCTAAAAAATGCCACGATTGCAACCATGATTTGTCAGAGCCGTTACTTTTTGCATCTCCTTTTTATGCGGCTACATGTGTTTTATCACCGCTGTGTATTTTTTGACTTATTCTGTCACGGTCGCAGCATTATTTGCTAAGACCATGAGTTTTCTGTATATCCAATAGTTTAAAAATAGTGTTTGAACCCTCTATGTTCTTTCTGTACAATCTGTAAACAACATGCTAGACACAGAAACTTTATCGTATGCCCCTTAGGCCTTTTTTTATTTCATTTTATCCTTCATCGCATGTTTTTCACTTTGCATTGCTCAAATGGTACGTGTGGCATATCTAGAAATGATAAGCAACTTGTATGACACTTAGGATTGTAGTTAAGATTTTCCTTCTTTGCTTGCTTCTGTATGAACTCTCTTTAACCTCCTACTCTATATATATTATCTTTGGAAAGTTTAAAACAAGAACCAGCATTGACAAAGTAGAGACTAACCTTACGGTTGGGCGAAAAGGGTGCCTAACACCTTCCTTTTTGTACCTTAGCCTCCGAATCCTCTTTTTCTCTAGTTACGTTTAAAAAAGACTCATGGTCTTCTTTTCGTTTAGCTTGGTTTTTCTCAAAAACCAAGTGGCAACTCCATTTTTCTAAAAATGAGTTTGGATATCTTGGATTTCCTGTTTTAAAAAGAAAATAGCATTTTTCTAAAAATTAGAGATATCTAACACACCGTTTTCCCAAATGCACCCGCAAGGGTTTTAGCGAAAATGCTCGCAATAGGTCATTTGGGCGTAACCAGAGAAAAAGAGGGTTCGGGAGCTAAGGTACGAAAAGGAAAAGTATTAGGTACCTTTTCACTCAATCGTAAAGTTGGCATCTACTTTTTCATTATTAGTTCTTGTTTTAAACTTTTCGAATGTAGCATATACAGAATTGGGGATTAAAGAGAGTTCAACCAAAAGCAATCAAAGAACAAAAATTATAACTAAAAGATAAGAAAGTCCTAGGGGTCATGCAATTTGGTTGTCGTTTCTAAACATGCCACAATTATTGTTTAAGAAAAATAAGCTAAAACAGGTAAACTAAGATTAAAGATCTAATTTAAAAGAGGATATGAAGAACTAAAGGGTCATACTGTATAGTTTTGGTCCCTAATATGATGCATACAGTTCAAACAGAAATAACAAAAAGGTTCAAATATGGTTTCTAAGCTACTAGTCTCACAAAAAGTTCACGGTCGTGGCAACAAAATGCTGCGGCCGTGATAAAAATGAAGAACAGAAAGCGGTTGTGAAGAAAATACATAATGGATGTAATCCTTTAAACATAGTGGCCGCGACCTTTTATTGTCATGGCCGTGGGCATTTTGTCCCTATTATTACGGCTATAATATGGGTGAATGTTGGGTTGGGCATCTGCATTTCATACACAGGAAATGCAGATGCCCAACTGAAAATCATCGGAGTAGACTTTCACGGGTATTTGATCACCAAAGCCATCATCACGCCTCGTTGCGAATAGTAAATGCTTCGTCGGGCTTCATGCCACAGCTATTTTACTCAATAGCAACGACGTTGAGGTCCGCGCCATACTTTAGGCCAACAAATTCAATAATCAATGCCATCGTCTAGGCCAACAATTTCAATAATCAATCAACCAATCATTTCAGGCATATATCAAGCGATTTGTCCCACCTCAGGACTCGTGATGCCTTCGCCGGTGTCAACCTAAAAGTCCAAGCTATCGAAATTAGAATGCTAGCGACGAACCCATGGTGTCCAACAATATTCATAAACCATTAAAACATCAGGGACACGCCTAAGATGTATAAACTAATTTTATAACATCGAGGACACACCCAGGGTGCACATGGGGAATTCATCCAAAAATATTTTCGAAAATGGCAACCAGGGATGCCCTAAACTTATAAGCAAGAAAAATAATCTCAATACAGCCCATCCCAACAATGGTTTGCACAGATGGACTCCAATATGCTAGAATGAAAGTAACAACGTCAATGATGTGTGGTATGGATCTCAAATACAACCATCTACAGCATGGCATCAACTAGCATGACAAGATTCATGGTACAACGTGCAAGCATAAGGTACAAGTATGTGAAGCACAAGCTAAAATTTTCAAGATATGATTCAACATGATCGTATGAATTCTAAATCATCATGCATTCACTTAGAAACACTAATCAACTAATTCAAATCAATCATCATATAAAAACTCGGGTCTCATAGTAAAAGGTACTCAAACATATACTTAGCAACTTTTAAGGCCAAAAATCAAGTATTAAATTAAAAGAGCCGACAAGATTTTTGGGTCTCTAGACTTGGAATCAAATTATGATTTTTAAACACCATTTAGATAAAAATATTTTCTATGACTCTCATGTTTAACACAAAGGCCAAAACCTAAGGCAAAAGGGTGAACAAAACATTCTAAGTAAAAACGGTTCAGCACTTTTCTCAAGATTTTACCAAAAATATTCTTTTGTTGGTCTCGGCTTTGGGGTATAATATCAACCCCAAATATCCCCATTTTTGAGTATGTTCTATTTCAACATGTCCCCTACAAGTTTCATGTTTAGAGCTAAGGGTAGTTGTTTGGAACAAATTAGACTTTTTGGCCATTTTAGAAAATAGGTTCTGTTAGCCACCAAAACTCAGCAGAGCCAGTTTTGGACAGACGGTTTGAAACGGTTTTGGGAGATCATCCCTGGCCTTTAAGGTCTTATTTTTGGAAAAAAAGTGGTTCAATATGTTATCTATAATGTTTATGTAGACCACTCTTGAAATAGGTCACTAAAAATAGGGGTTTTGGTCTACACAAAAATATGTGACAGAAGTGTCTCTTGAGGGTTGAAACTCAACAGAGACTTTCAATGGGGGTTTTAACTATAAAAACTCAATAATTTGTGCTCCTTTCTAGTGGGTCGATATATATATATATGTTAGCTACAACTTTCATGTTTTGACCAAAGTTCGGATCTCACTTTAAACTAGGGTTTCCAAGTCGGTAGTGTTGACTGATCAAAAAATAACACACTTTGGTAAAATCGTAATATCTCGAGTTCTACTTATGCAAATGAATTGAAAACAACTTTAGATAGAAGATAACACCAAACAATAAATATGGACATAAGGAATATGCTTAGATTAATTTTTTATATTGAGTTATGGCGTTCCAAAGTTCATGGTAGAAACATCTATGTTGTCAAAAATCAAGTCTCTTAGGGTTCAAGTCTTCTACTTATGTTATGCCAAGTTTTTGTTCCATTTCTTGGCATGATTGTGTTTTAGACTTTAATATCAAGGTTTTAGCACACTTAGAATTCATCAAACTCAAAGATAACAACATACAACAACATCTCTTATCACCCATAAACATAACTGCCCCAAATTTCCAACTACGACGCCTTTTCGGTTTGATTTCAATTCTCGATTCTTAGAGTGTTTAAAGCGATGTTTTGGGATATATTTTGTGGGATATTAGACATAAGATTTAGAAGTTTTAATTACTTGTTTGAGAGATCAAAGAAGGGTGGAGGATAGATTTGGGCTTAGCTTTCAAAAATCTCCTTGATTTCTTTCTTTTTCTACCCTTTTCTCCCTCAAACTCACCTTATCACTCAAGAGCAAGAGGTTCTGGTTTCTCTCCCTCACTTGGCCAAAAATTTCATGTAGAGAATATGGTGGTTGGCTTCCTTTATATAGGCAAAGGCTAGGGGACATGGGGGGAACAAAAAGTACCCGATGAAAGACATTTTTTTCCTTTTTAATTAATGAGACTTGAGTTGATTTGAGATGTTTTCACTTTTGAGGGGTAGAAATTAGGTATGGGGAAGATAAATATAGCTAGGGGTCAATTTGGGGACCAAAATTTGATCCCCCATCAATCAAGAGGTTTTTCTCGATTTTCGTGTCCCTATTGTGCGAGAAAATGCATTAAAAGTTAATTTGATTTATTTTTTTGGTATTTTTTCCTACTGAGATGTATTATTTTAGTATGTTTATGAGAAATATAGTATTCCCATGTATTATCATAGTTTTCATAGTAATTGATTAAATAGATGTAGTCTTTTAAGTAAAATTAAACTATTTTGATAATATATGACTTTTTAACTTATTTTTTTGTGCATAAACTTCAATAATGATTTTTTTGCTTTTGTTGACCTATAACACTATATTATTATGTATATTATTTGTTCAACAAGTATTGGATCATCATAATGTTTAATTTAATACCTTTCTCATCATTTTAAGTTAAAAAGAAAGCAAAAAGTCACTTTTTGGCACTCTTCCCAAGGTGGTCGGCCACTAAGGAATATTTTTGTCATTTTTGATGTTATTTTGTCATTTTCTACTTAATTGTACTTAAATTTTTGATTTAGGGTATCCATGTGTCAAAATGTGAATTTTTAAAAGTTTTTGCTGCATTAGAGGCAAAACGGTCATTTTACCCTATTTATGAAGATTTTTAATTTTTAATTCATTATTTCATGATATTTACTTCATTTAGAATGCTAGGAGACCCTCCAAGTGCTAAGGTTTTGTTGTCTATGTTTTGGACCTTTTTAGGGTTTTCGATTCGAATTTGGGATTTTCGATTCGAGTTAGGGTTTTGAATCTCCTCTGTATTCTATGGCCTCGTGGACTATCCATTACTAATACTAGGGTCCGAGCAGAGTCATTACAATCTACCCACCTAAAAATAAATTTTGACCCCAAAATTTCGTATCGTACCTTAATCTGCGAACATGATTTTTCACAAGAACAATGCATATGCAGCACTTTACAGATATGGTTTTTAAAAGTCATGAAATTTCGCATATGCATCATGTTAGCATGGGACCCAAAATTTCGTATCGTACCTCAATCATTAAGTAGTAGCGCCTTGAATCCCAAACGGCAACCAATGTTAATTTAGAAGAATACCTTTTGTCGATCTATTCTTCAACTACGATTTGATTTCGAGTTGAACCTTGAATCAGATCTTCTATTGTATTTTCTTACGCAATTCCCAAACGTAGTGTGGCCTACGGTCCTCCGAGAACTCGTATCGACAGAACCATGATATGTTTAAGTCTTGAAAAACAAAAATAATACCATAATAATAATGAGATATGATCTATCAATCTCAGATAGGTTCAGCCTACCCGCGTATATATAGGGCTACAGTAGGGACCTGGGGAGTAATTATGAGTAAGACTTCCAGTGGAACACAGATACCCACTATCGATTTCTGTAATTATGGAAAGACGCAGCGATTTTTGCAATTTTCATAAAATACTGAATTACAGTTCACACCACTACATAATTATAATTGCACTTTGACCTATAATCTCAAGACCTTCTTGCATTGAGCTCCTGTTATTAAATGCTTACCATTTGTCCCCACGTTAAGATTTTTGATACCCGCCAATTAAATTTAATTACTGACAATTTAATTTAATCAGCATCTTGATATT
>JAOTRH010258114.1:0-39870 GCA_034768845.1 Heliamphora exappendiculata | reverse complement strand
ATTGAAAACTCAAGACATAATTTGAGTTAGGGCCGGGAGTTCAGTCAGGACCTTTAGTGGAATAAGTTCTAGTTCGTACGGAAAAGAATCTAGCTCGGGGACAGAGTTAGGGATATCTAATTTTCTCGTACGGTTAGCCCGAGTCCTAAACTTCCTTGTGATCCCCCACGTAGCCCATTATACGCACAAATATTTTTTCTTGTTGGTTTCGATAATTATTTAATTTAATTTGAATGCCAGTATTGCCACCGGTGATATTTGGGAATTAAATTAAATTAATGAGGGGCGATTTTAGTTTTTGGCACACCTAGGGATTACTCCTTAAGTGGCTGGCCCAGAAGATAGTGGGTTTTATTATTTATGTTAAGTATATATCTTCATATCCTTTTAGGATGGAGAGAATATATACTTAATATCTTTTTGATATATATAAATAATATATTTTTGATATATGGATATATATTAAAAAAGAGACTACTTTTATAAAACCCTAACCCTAATTCTCCCACCAAGCAGCCGCCCCCTTATCATCTTTGGCAATTTATTTTGCCTTTTTGGAGATTATTGTGTGAGAAAAAACCAAAAGGAGGAAGAACACTTCAATCGGAATCGGTGCCCACACATCGTGATCGTCGTAGTGCTCCGGGATATACGCGAGAAGGTTGCAAGGTCGTTTTCAACGTATTTGGGACTACTTGAAACTTTTTGACAAGTTTCATAAAGGTATTAAGCTATTAAAATAATTATAATTTTTATTTTTCATGAAAAATGCATACGTCATTTTTTACGGTCACGACGTCGATTCAATAAATCTTTTTTCTGCTTCACGGCTCCTTCTCCAACAAGAATGTCTTTAAGATCCATAGTTTTTTGGGTTTAGCAGGTTACTATCAGCGGTTCGTGAAGGATTTTGTGAAACTTTCCATGTCGATGATGCGTTTGATGCGGAAGGGAGTTGTGTTTGTTTGGAGTGAGTCTTGCGAGTCGGCATTCCAAGAGCTGAAGACGAGGTTCATTAATGCGCCAGTGCTGATTATCCCAGAGCAAGGCCTAGGGTATATAGTATGCTGTGATGCATCACATGACGATTTAGGCTGCGTTCTGATATAGGGAGGTAAGGTTGTAGCCTACTGCTCTCGGCAGTTGACGACGCATGAGAATAACTACCCGACACACGATCTGGAGTTGGCAGCTGTGGTCTTTGCCTTGAAGACATGGCGTCACTATCTTTATGGTGATCACTTCGAGGTTTTCTCTGATCACAAGAGTTTAAAATACTTATTTTTGCAGAAGGACCTGAACTTGCGCCAACAATGATGGATAGAGTTGTTGGAAGATTATGATTTTGACTTGCAGTATCATCTAGGGAAGGCCAATGTCGTGGCCGATGCTCTCAGTAGGAGATCTCATGGTTCATTAGCTTCTATAGCTATACGGGAATGGGACATGCTTGAAGAGATTGGAGAGTTTGATCTGTGTCTTGAGGAGACAGTGACGGGCGCCACCTTGTTCTTGATAGTTTCACGACCGGCGTTGATTGCACGCGTGCTAGAGGTCCAACAGATGGATTAAGAGGCTCAGATGATACGAGATCATGTTACTAGTGGAGAGGACACAACGGGATGGGTGGTGAGTTCAAATCAGGGTTTGAGACTTGCTAGGAGGTTGTTTGTACCAGAGTCATGCTGCGTAGATATACTACATAGTGCTATCATTCTCGTCTTGCAGTGCATCCAGGAGGCACGAAGATGTACCACGATCTACGTCGTCAGTTTAGGTGGACAAGAATGAAGAGAGATGTACTTTAGTTTGTTTCTCGGTGCCTTACTTGTCAAAAGGTAAAAGCGAAACACGAGAGACCTGTAGGATTGTTACAGCCATTGCCAATATCAGAGTGAAAATGGGAGAACATCACGATAGACTTTTTGTCGGGACATCCTCGATCACCTAAGGGACACAATGCCGTATGGGTTGTGGTTGATTGGTAGACGAAATCTGTACACTTTCTCCCCATTTGCGTGAAGGATTCAGTGGATAGATTGAGTCGGTTGTATGTCAGAGAAATAGTCAGGTTACACAATGTGCCGGTGTCTATTATTTCTGACCAAGACCCGCCCTTCACATCGCGTTTTTGGCAGAGTCTTCAAGAGGCTTTGGGGACGAGCTTATTATTCAGTACTACTTTTCACCCCAGATGGATGGTGAGTCTGACAGGACCATATAGATTCTGGAGGATATACTGAGGGCTTGTGTCCTTGAGTTTAGGTGTTCATGGGAGGATCATCTACCATTGGCAGAGTTTGCATACAACAACAGTTACCAGGCTAGTATAGGGATGGCACCGTATGAGACTTTATATGGTAGGCCGTGTAGGTCACCAGTGTTGGACAGATGTGAGAGAGACCACAGTCTTGGGACCCGACTTGGTGCGGGAGACGACAGAGAAGATTTTCGTGATTCGCCAATGCCTAGTGACAGCTCAGAACTACCAAAAGAGTTATGCAGATCAGAGGAGAAGACCTTTGGAGTTTGTAGTAGGGGATCATGTGTTTCTGAAAGTCTCGCCACGTAGAGGCTTGATGAGGTTTGGTTGCAGCGGGAAGCTATCACCGCGATTTATTGGACCATTTGAGATCTTGGAACTGATTGGCGTGGTAGCATACCGCCTGACTTTGCCACCTCAATTGGCGTCTATACACAATGTGTTCCATGTTTCTATGCTTTGAAGGTATGAGCCTGACCCTTCATTTGTGCTAGATTGGGCCGAGCAGCGGGTTGATGAAGATGTCACTTATGAGGAGCGTCCAATGAAGATTCTAGATACGAAGGAGCAGGTGTTACAGGGGAGAACAAAAGCTTATGTCAAGATCCTATGGCTTCATCATGGGGTTGATGAATCGATGTGGGTGCCTGAGTTTGGGGTTCGTGCTAGATACCCAGAGTTATTTACCTCGTGACTTTGGGGTGAATTTCGAGGGCAAAATTCCTTAAGGGGGGAGAGTTGTGAGACCCTGTTCCATTTGTTTAAAATTATTTATGTATTTGACGTGTTTCCTTCATTATATAAATAGCCTCGATGAATGATTTATGTTTTAAAGTTGTAGAACAACATGTGTAAATGTGTTTTACGCTTTCATGAGTTTGGTTGAAGCTCATTTGGCTAGTGTTTAAGCTGAAAAACTTGTTTTACGCTAAAAAATAGTTTCCACAGCAATCCAATTGACTAGGCGACAGAAGGCCCATCCAGTCGACTGGATGCCCATCCAGTCGACTAGATGAGGCTATTCAGTCGACTGGGGCGTGATATTTTTGAGTTCTATAAATATCTGGAGGCTGGAGATATTTTGAAAACATAACTTCTCAGATAAGTTTCGAGTTTTTGCTGCCTTCTCTCTAGATTTGAGAACCTGGGACTTGGTTTTTTGTTTGTTTGTTTTTAGATCCTGCTATACGCGCCGTCAGCTTCGCATTCATCCGGTCGGATTCTCATTTCAACGAAGTTTGATTTTTGAGGTTTTGAGTTTTGACTCATCGATATAGGATTCTAGATTGTATAGTTGTCAAAGGGCACCATATGTAATTAAATGTGTTTTCACCGGGTAGAAAATATATTAAATATGATTTTCATGTTTAAACCTTATTTTTTGGGTAAAAAGTATGTTTTTACGGCTTTCTTGGTTTATTACATGATTTGGATGTGTTGATGTCCGTAGTTTTCAAAAAGATGGTTTTGAAAACGAAGATTTGTGAAAGTTGTGAAAAATCATGTTTTTGTTTTTGAGGTTTGGAGCTAACCCTCGGAGTTGAGTCTTAGCTTCTAAAACATTTGTTGGAAGTATGCTTTTACATGCTAGTTGATCTCTACAGTTGATGGATTGGATCTCTTTTTACACATGTGATGTATAACTATTTTACGGGTTTTCGTAGATAAGCTATGGTTGGTTTTAAATAATTTCCATAGATATACCGTGACAGTGGGTGTGTTGAGTTAGGCTTCTATTGCTCCTCAGTGGAAGTTCGAAACGTGCGCAGCGTACGTGCTTTGTACCTTCGGGTTAATCTCGATCTGTTAATGAAGCAGTAGGTGCTTTGTACCCTCGGGTTTTGGGCCCGTAAATTAAGCAATTACGTTGTTGTGACTCCGTATAGAATTTACCAATACCTAGCAGGCCTTAAGTGGTTAAGGATTAGGGTAATAAGGAGTTTATAGTTGTTGCCTTTGTCCATGTGTGTGGCAGAGTCGGTACATAGGAATCATTTTATCTTATTTTCCTCGGCTGTGTGGCCCAAGTGGAGAATATTGTTTTGTTACTATTTTTTCCTTAACTGTGACATGATATTTGTACTATTGATATGCATGATTTTAAGATTAGAAATGAGGTGTTTTATGAAGTAAAACCTTTTTGAGACTCGTGTTAGCTTGAGAGAAAACTTGTGGTTTTAGAATAAAAAACCTTTTTGGCTCCTATGGTTGAGTCTTTATGCTTATGATTGCATAACCTACTTTACAGCTTTCTAGTCTGTTTCATAAACGGTGTATGTTGTGGGCTTTCACGTGACCCTGGTGTTTGAGGCATGATAGCTGCTGCCGCTGCACCCCAGCGCCGTCGCCTAGAACCGCTAACTTCTCGAGGCCGTTTTGGTCTCATCCGAACTCTATTTTTTACGTTCTTTAAACCGTTGGAAAGCTCTCAAAAAGTAAAAAAAAAATTGTCAAAAAATTGCTCAAAAACAACCTGAAGAACTACCAAAAAACTGCCTAAAAGCTGCTGCCACTGGCCACCTGCGCTGCCCCCTTTAACCATCGCCCGTTTGTGCTTTTTTTGGTGCTTCTTTGATGCTAGTTTTTTGTACAAAAATAGGTTGAATATCTAGCCACACGACACTTTGAAGAATGCCTCGAAAATAGTGCTAAAACAGCCCCAAAATAGCCCCTGAATCCACCGCTAGGTGCCGCACCATCGGCCTGTTTGTTGCCTGTTTGGGTTGTGATTTTAGTCCAGTTTATTTTTGAATTTTTTTTTGTAGTTAATTTGGGGAAGGAAAAACCCCAAGGTTTGAACCTTGGGGGTAAGTGGGAGAAAGCTAGCCTTGGCCAACAGAGCTAAGCCACCACTTATTTGTTTTTGATTTTTAACAGTATTTTGAGGTATATTTTACTGCTATTTTATGTTTAAAAAATTATCTCAAAAATAGTCCCAAAATTGGCCCAAAAAATCATCAAAATTGCCTCCAAATCGTCGCCGACAAAGCTGCCGAAATCGGGTTGTTTTGGTGATTTTTTCCCACTATTTTTAACTTGTTTTTATGATGTTTTTCATACATAAATATCACAAAAAACTCACCAAGAAAAACCATCAAAAACCTACCGCAATCCGTGGCCTGTAAAATCCTAAACCATCGCCGATGCCACCTCCGTTGTTCGTGTTCTTGGATATGTTCAATTAGTTCTTAAATAATCTAAACAAATATTTAAACACATAAGACTCACTATTACATTGATCCTATGTCCCAAAGGCTCACATTCGATTTATCACGGTCAACTCTAGTGATTAAAAAAATAATCATCATTCACAAACCATTCAATCAAACATGAATTAATAACGATCATATAATTGGGATTAAAACGCCTGCAAAATAAAGTTAACAACAGTTCTAAAACTTCCAAGCCCCGATAACCGAAAATAAAAAATAAAATAGCTCTGATACCAATTGTTAAAGGCAAGACTGTCAAGATTTTTGTTTTTGCAAACGATTATAAAAAAAATAGCTGAACGGGCAAACTCCAAATTGGGCTGCAGATTAAACATTTGATGACGAACGATCAAAATAAAACCCGTGCATCCGAAGTTAATTTAGAAGAATACCTTTTTACTGGTCGAATCTTCAACTATGATTTGAATCCAAATCGAAGCGACTGTCAGATCTTCTACTCTATTTCTTTATACGATTCACGGATATAATGTGGGCTATAATCATCCGAAAACTTGTACAGGTAAAACCTATACAGCTTTAGTCTTAAAAATAAGTTATGAAACTGGTTCAGCCTACGCGCATATTTATAGAGCTACAGCAGGGACTTGAAAAATAATTATGAGTAAGACTTCCAATAGAATACAGACACGTTTCAGCAGTGATTTTCGCAATTAAGCAAACCTCATAGCGGTATCTACAATTATAAAAAACTAGTTGTGATTTCTACAATTTTTATAAAATACTGAATTACAGCTCACAATACTAAAAAACTATAATTATACTCTGACTCATAATCTCAAACCATCTAACATTAAGCTCATGTTATTAAATACTTACCATTTCTCCTCACATTAAGATTCTCGATACCCGCTAATTAAATTTAATTATTAATAATTTAATTTAATCGACATCTTGGTATTCTTTAAGCCCTTCCGTTTAACTTATTTAACTGCCGGATAATCAAATCCACCTACAGGGTTTAGCCTGATTAAAACTTATAATTTTTCTTAAGGGGGTATTGTCAATTCAAATCTTTCAGAACGTAGATTCCGTCAATAATTAACATTTTTCATATAAATAATACTGCTATCCAATTTACCAAGAATATAGATCCATATAAGATCCCATCTTCTAATGAATAAAAATAACGAATATTAAATATATACAAATTAATAATTATTTCAGTATTAAGAGGATAAGCACTATTCATAATAATCTTGGGGTGTGAATTAATTTAAATAGCTACTATAAAATTAATTATCTCAAATGTCCCGTTCAATACACACAAAGTGCACTAGCAGAGAGAGTCGAAATAATAGCTGATGCTATTATCTGTTCTCCGTAATCAAGATAGGCCTACTAAAATTCTGTGCTACAGTCGTACCGATGGTATGTTCATTTCCATCTAAATTGTGAACGTACAATTTATATTCTGCAAAAACTTAAAATTTGATCTTCTATATATAAATCATACTCTATACACTAGATTAAATATTATACAAAATATTGGACATCCATGCATAACAAAAAAATGATATACATATATTGCTTATGGGTGAACATTAAAGGGGCTTATATGTTAGGATTGGTAAACAGAAAGTGACTTTACTGTTTCCTTCTTTTTATAATTTAACATATTGAAAATATTGTTAATTTAATTTTAATAAAATTAATTTTATATTTTATGAGAATCTTTATGAGCAATAAAATAAAGAAACAGAATATTTTACGTGTTCATTTTGTTCTCCCATCTTTTCGGTTATGAGAAGAGACAGAATTAAGTTTGGACGTAGGTGCTATAAAACTTTGTTCGTTAATAGTTGAATTAATAATATGTGAAAGTGAAATTAAAATACCTGATAATGAATAATGTTAATATGAGTATGTTAAGGAAAATTTTGAAATAATAAAATGTGAGCAAGGTTGAAAGTTTGAGCTAACTTTTTGAAAAATTCGCAGGATTTAGCTTTAGGGATCACTGTTCGAGCGATGGTCTGTTCGCTCGAGCAGATTATTGAGATAAGTTTAGAAGATTCGCGAACTTTGGAGAGAATTTAGGGAAAAATATTTATATCTCCCACATGTTAAACCATGTGAGACTCCACCTTATACCCCTTTCTCATCTCTTCTCTCTTCTCTCTCTCTCTATGAGTGAGAACTACTACCACCACAAGAAAATGGAAGATTGAAGATAGATTGGAAGTGTACAAAGATGGAGATCAAGTTATGAAGCAAGAAGGTGGAAGATTGAGCATCAAGGAGTTATGATCTCTCAACATCAAAACCCTACGAGGGAGGATTTTGAAGAATCTTGAAGTTTTGTGCAATTTGAGGTAGGACTTAGGTTATCTCTTATGTTTTGTGTTGATTTGGGTTAATATTTTGATTATGTGAGTAAAATTTAGTTGATATCATGCATGATTAAATAATTGATAGGTGTGTGTGTGTGGGTTAAGCTGGGTTTTATGAAAATTGGAGTTTTTTAAGAAACGATTAACCATGATTTTAAGAGTTTATTGTAGAAAAGGGGCTTATGAAACTTGAAATTCAATGTTATTGGGATGGAAATGGGGACTGGAAGCATAATTGTGAATGTTTTTGTGTTTTGGGGTCTAAAACTCAAAACAGGGAAAGTTCTAGGGTTTTCTCGGACTGCAGCGAGCTCGAGTAGAGCCCTATCCGCTCAAGCCATCACATAGCTGAGAGTTTAGGCGCTTGAGCGCCCCTTTGTCTGCTCGAGCAAACTGGCTGCGCTGGGCCAACTTCAACTGATCATATCTCCCTCATCCGGACTATAAATTGTGTCATTTTTGTACTCTAACTAAAGCCCCGAAAGTCTTCTTTCCAATGACACTACTCTCATAACCAAATTTCATTTTTAAAAAAAGTTATGAATAAAATAGTGAGGATATGTCAAATTTTCTTAACTATTGTTCGCCTGTTTTTACCCGAATGTTTTGGAAAAGGTTATTTTTTATCATCATTAGACTCTTTATTAAATTTCTTGTCCCTTGGGCTATAAATACACCTATATAAATATATTTGGGTTGTGATACATGTGTTGGACTGGTTGGTTGGATTTTATGATAAAGGTGGGTTTGCTACATACAATGGTGATTTTGAAAGAACAAGAATGGGTATTTGAGGGTTGTGATACTACATGGTCATCATTTAAAATTCTAAGAATTTAGGAGGGAAACATGGGTTTTAAATTTGTACATATGCACATGATGGGTATATTCTATTTTTTAAATGGCATGATCTGGATTGAATTAATCTTGCACTGTTAGTACTTTGTATAATTGAAGAAAGAAATGTGAATAATGAGAAATTGTGTATTAAAATTTATGATGCATGTGACTTGAAAAGTGAGATTGAACACTAAAATCGAATATGATTTGGAAATGAAATGGGAAACTTGAAATTGGAATTGAAATGAAAATATGTAAAAATGATTGGGAGAAGAACCGGTTGTGGGGTTAGACTCTCGGATTATGAAGATGAAAGTAACTAATGAATAATAAATCAATTACCCTAAAAATGAATAATAAATTGAGTATAGATTGATGTGAATTAAGTTAGGCTTGCATAGCTCCGCGGTGAAAGACCAAAAACTTGCGCAAGACGTGTAACGACCCGATTCGGACACTAGTTGCAACAACTTGATTGATAATGACTCATGTAAAGATCTATCCCAAACCCTACGTGTTAATGATAGATAGCTCACGAGACCATAGAGCACAGAAGATGTTCAAAACCCTAACTCAATCCGAAACCTTAATTCAATCCAAAAACTCTAAAAAGGTCCAAAACTCAAGTAACAAAACCTTAACACTCGAAGAACCTCCCAACATTCTAAATTAAGTAAATAACATGAAATATAAGATTAAAAATAAAAAATTCTCATAAGTAGGGTAAAATGGCCATTTTTGTCCCTAGTATAGTAAAAATTCTTTAAAATCTATATTTTGATACATGGATACTCTAAATCAAGGATTTAAGTACTATTAAGTAGAAAAAGACAAAATAATATAAAAAATAACACAAATACCCCTTACTGACAAGTTTTCCTTTAGAGTTGTGCCAAAAAGTAGCCTTTTGCTTTTCATAACTTACGTAGATGAGAAAAGTGTCAAATCAAGCATTATGATGATCCAACACTTCTTGAACAAATAATATACATAATAATATGGTATTATGGGCTAAAAAAAGAAAATAAATCATTATTAAAGTTCATGCACACTAAAATAAGTCAAACAGTCATATATTGTCAAACTAACTTAATTTGACTTAAAAGACTACATTTATTTAATCAATTACTATAAAAATTATGATAATTCATGGGAATACTAAATTTATCATAAGCATACTAAAATAATAAGTTTTAGTAGAAAAAGAAAACAAAAAGACCCATCAAAATAAATTTTATTGTATTTTCTTGCACAAAAGGGCACGCAAACCAATGCAAAATCCTATGATTGATGGGGGATCAAATTTTTGTCCCCCAAACTGACCCTAGCTGTGTTTCTTTTCCCCATATCTAATATATATTCCTCAACTCTTGCACCAAGTCTAAGCACCTAAAATCTCATTAATTAAAAAGATAGAAAAAAATCTTCAAAGTACACTTTTGTCCCCTCCTTGTTCCCTAACCCTTCCCTATAAAAACCAAGCCAAACACCCTCTTTTCACCTTCATTATTTCCATCCAAGAGAGGGGAGTTACCAGACTTGAGTGTTATTGAGGTGTTTTACAAGTTTGAGAGAGATATGGAGGAGAAAAAAAGAAGAAAGGGAGAAAAGAAGGAATTAAGAAAGTTTTTCTAAAGCTAAGTCCTAATCCACCATCCACCCTCATTTGATCTTTTAAACCAGTAAGTAAAACCTCTAAACCTTATGTCTAATATCACCCAAAATATCCCTCAACTCATCTCTTTAAACACTTTAAAAATCAAGAATCGAAAACAAACCGAAAAGGCATTGTAGTTGAGAATTAGGGGTTGTGTTTTTGGAAGATATGAGATGTTATTGTGTGTTGTTATTTCTGAGTTTGATGACTTAAAAGTGTGTTGGAACCTTGATATTCATGTCTAAAACACAAGTATGCAAAGAAATAGAACAAAACCTTGACATATCATAAGTAGGAACCTTGTGCATATAAGGACTTGATTTTTGAGAACTTTGATGTTTCTTCCCTAAACATTAAAACCCCATAACTCAGCGTAGCAAATTGATCTAAGCATGTTATTTATGTCCAAATTTATATTTTTGTGTTATCTTTCGTCCAAAGTTGGATTTAACCCATTTGAGTAAGTAGAACTCGAGATATTGCAATTCTACCAAAGTGTGTTGTTTTCTGACCAGTCAACACTACCAACCTAAAAACCCTACTTTACAATGAGATTCGAGTTTTGGCTAAAACATAAACGTTGTAGATAACATATATGTCTAATAACCCACAAACAATGAGCACAAAAGATTGAGTGTTGATAAGTCAAAATCCCTTTGAAACGCTCTATTGTGTTTCAGCCCTTAAATGGCACCTCTGTCACATATTTTTGCGTAGCCCAAAACTCTTGTGTTTTGTGACCTACTCCACACGTGGTCTACACGAACATTCTAGCTAACATATTGAACTATTTTATGTCCGAAAATCAGTCCTAGTGTTCTTGAGATGGTCCCTCAAAACGGTTTCAAACTCTCTGTCCAAAACCAACTCTGTTGAGTTTTAGCGGCTCACAGAACCTATTTTATAAAATGGCCAAAAACTCTAACTTGTTCCAAATAACTATCCTTAGCACTAAACATGAAACTCATAGGGAACATGTTTGACTAGTACATATCCAAAATTGGACTCATTTAAACTTGATTTGATACCCCAAAATTGAAACCAATAGAGGCATATTTTTGATAAAAGTTTAACAAAAGTGCTGAATCGTTTCCGCTTAGAATGCTTTATTCTCCCATTTGCCTTAGATTTTGGCCTCAGTGATAAACATAAGAGTTATAGGAAATATTTTTATTTAAATGGTTTTTAAAACTCATAACTTGATTCCAAGTCTAGATGTCCCAAAATCCTATCGACCCTTTTAATTTAACACTTGAACTTTGCCTTTAAAGTTGCTATGTCTATGTTTGAGTACATTTTGTTGTGAGACCCGAGTTTGTGTTTTAATTGACTTGAATTAGTTGATTAGTATTTTAATTAAATTTACAATGATTAGAACTCATGCCTCATGTACTTGTACTTTATGATTATCGACTTGTATCATGAACTTTGTCATACTAATTGATGTCATGCTATAGATAGTAGTACTTGAGATCCATATTTCACATCATGGGCATTGTCACTTGCATCTTGGAATAATGGAGTCCCTCTGTGTAAACCGTTGTTGGGATGGGTTGTTGTCTTTCTTGGTTCTAAGTCTAGGGCGTCCCTAGTTGCTATTTTTGTAAATATTTTGGGATATATTCCCCTTATACACCATGGGTGCGTCCTCGGTGTTTCAAATGGTTTATCATGAATATTGTTAGGCACCATGGATTCGTCACTAGAACTTTTTTTTTTGATGTCTCTTTGATTTCGTCGCTCCTTGAGTTATTGTTATATTATGGAAGTGATGTCGACATGGGTGAATTGGGTAATTTTGAAGAAAAGCCTAATTCGTCGGGCCTCATCCAATTGTGGTGATAACTACGGAGAAGAGACCGATTATGGCAGACCTAAACTCTATTGCCGCAATATTTTGAAGGGTAATTTTAGAGAAGAGCCTAATTCGATGGACCTAATCCCACTACGGTGGTAACTACAGAGAAAAGTCCAATTATAGCTCCTAACTCCCTCATCTCGGTACTTTGTATGATGTAAAGTGTCTCTTGAATTTTCTGATTATTACTTAGACTTTGGGTTGACACCGACAAAAGCATCATGAGCCTTAAGGTCGGACAAATCGCTTATGAACCCCACACCGTTGCCATTGAGTAAAATAGCTGAGGCATGAAGCCAAGGCACGATGATGGCTTTTATGATCAACTCCCATAAAGTCTACTATGGTAATTCCCGACGTGGAATTCCTGTTATGATTCTGGATATAAGTCGGGTTGGGCACTGCATCGTATCCATTTGCATCACATACCTATACACTTGTTCTTATATATGCTTGTCATGTTATAATTGTCAAATTTATCTATCTTCTTGACTTTAAATTGTATTGGGTGTTATATGATATGCATTGTAGAATATTTTGTGCCGTGAGATTAGTTAGAATGTTAGAGTGTTTTCTTTTGAACTTTGACTCATGGCATTCATGCCACAGGTAAGGAAGATGAAATCTTTGAAAAGGAGGTCTCCGAAGGAGAGGAAAGCTACAATTACCATTGGGAGTTCTAGGAGCAAGAGAATCCCGACAATGCTTGCTGAGGATTCAAATCTTCGACTTTTGTTCTTTTGTTCAGTTTTCCCGTGCTTATTGTAATTTTTGAATTTTCTTGGTGAAATTGTAAACACTATGTACTTTTGAACAGATCAGAACTCCTTTATTATGTAATAATTAACGAATGTAAATATGAATGAATGGCTAGAATATCTATTTATTTATATTTATGTATGTCCGGACGTGACTGGAGGACGGGACGTCATAGTTGGTATTAGAGCTTAGATTTAGTGAACTTTTAGGCCTTGGGTTATAGGAAACTATGCGTTCTGTCGCGTTAGAGCTCTGTAGGATCCGTTGTATTAATTATTATTATCATCTATACATTATAAGAACTAAAATCTGTTGCGTCTAAGTCTTATAGCAAGTCGTGTTAGGACATTATCGGGATAAGAAGCAGCAGGGAATTTACATGCGAAGGACGAGTAAGAGCATTGGGATTGAAGATGAAAGATTCATGCAACGAGCTATCTTATTTTAAGAGGAGTAGACATGAGTACGTACCATAAGAAGTTTTAGATATCACCTCAAGAGACACAGTTAGAACCCCGCGACTTCATCCTTATAAGTCTTTTTCTCATTTACCCCAAGCCCTTGTGTCAACTCTTTTTAAAGTTCTTTTGATGTCCTTCCTTCTTATATCATCAGTCCTCAACTGTACCATCAAGTGTTGTTCGTCGGCAATCCTTATGCACACAAGTCTTGTTGATAACCCTATTAGAAACTTAATCTTAGAAAATACACTTGTCCTCAAGCTTTCATGCCTCGATAATGACCGATATTTGCTTTTGATTCTCCTCCAATTCAAGTCATCATCCTTGAGTAAACTCTTCTCCTTATGAACTCGATATCAATTCTTTGTTAATTACTCGTTCTGAATATTCCTTACCAGGGAAGTAGACTCGGATGTTTGAATTGAAGTATGTTAGGCCAACATAACTTCAGGGCAAATATCTAGTTTGGCTGTCCATTGCTTAACATCTCTTTTATTAGAATCTAATTATACTGGATTAGTTCCAAGGACATTTGTTAAGTATTGTTCATTGTCTTCCTCTTGTTTCACCTACATTTGAACCCCAAATGACCACTCAATTTGTGTCAATAGTAATTTCCTTAACCGTGACCATTTAACCTCATACAACTTATCATTTGAACCATCTGGGAATCTTCCCTTGAATCTCGGTAAAGGGCTTATTCACCTTCCTTAAGCCATTTTAACCTTCAGCCACATTTTGTGTAGTTTAGTACATCGTTCGAAATCATCGGCTAAATGCTTGGCCGCTCATCGTCTGAGGTCGCGTCTCCTAAGACCTAGATCGATGAGAAACGATAGTTATTAGAGTTAAATGCGTTCACGAGGAACTCAGATCGTGCACATCCTTAGAAGAACCACCTAGCATATCATCGAGTCGCAAAATAGATCTCTACCTGGAACGTGTTTTAAAGATTAATAACCCCAACTGCAATAACTGCTAAGTAGGAGCTCATGCAACATCTCTAACGGAGATCTATACGAAGGTTCCTATCATCATCCCTGAAAAAGCTCGCATGAGACCCGCAAGAGTGTGGCACGTGGAAGTACAATGGAAATGCTACAAAACTTGGAAGTAATGTGGGACTACGCGGTCAAAGTCCAATGGTTTTATCCACACCTATTCTAATTAGGCTCCTATGTGTTATGTACCTCGCTCTTTGTAATCGTTCTAAGAAAAACTTGTTTTCTCCACCGACTACGTACTCGAACTTGAATGTTATGAAATACAAATGAATAAATCTTAAATTAACTCCACAAGATCTCAAAACACAAAAAATAATCAAGAACTGAAATAATCCTCAAACCATAACACTCTTTTATTTTTAAGATGGCTGGTAGACGACCAAACCACCGATAAGCTAATGGGCCCGTAGACAACGAAGTACCAGGACTAACCCAAGTGTTACGAGAACTAGCCACTAGCATCAACCGTTGCCTCGTACATGACCGAGCGTGGTTCTTATCTGAGATAGGAAGGCAACGAGCACCGACGTTCAAATGAGGAGCAAAACTAATGAAAGAAGAAGAATGGCTAAAGGAGGTTAATAAGTTATTCATCTCTATGGGAGTTCAAGTTGAGGCTAACCGAGTGACCTTAGCAGTGCATTTATTAGAGGGAGAAGCTGATCATTGGTGGTCCATGATCAACAACACACATGACGTTGCAGCTCTGACGTGGGACCAATTCGAAGGACTATTTTTGAAAAAGTATTTTCTAGCCCCCTTTCGTCAAGGACAAGTTTATGAGTTTCTGGATCTTAAACAAGGCTCAATAACAGTAACACAATACGTAAATTTCTTTGAGGAGTTAAGTCGTTTCGCCATAACCATTATACCGGATGAGGAGTCTAAGGCACAAATGATTGAATGGGGCCTTGAGCTATCTATTCGAGCGAGGGTGATTTTCTTGCAACTCCCCACCTACACTTAAGTAGTTCGGGCCGCTTTTCTCGTCGAAACTGATCTGGACGACTCAAGTAAGATTTGAAACCAAAGGAAGGAAAGCACCAGCTCTGGAGGACCTATAAGGAGCAACCGAGTGTTTGTCCCTAAGAAGCTATACTCACAAATTAGTTGGAAAGAACAACAAGAGGGAAAACTGATAAACCCAATAGTCTGTTTCAATTGCAATAAGTCCGGATATAAAAAGTTTGAATGCCCGCTACCAAGGAAAAGAAACTACAATATTCGTCGACGAAAGCAAGACTACGAATATCAAGAAAATCAACTTCAATAAGGAACAGGTGGCATGGGTAGGATGACGCAACATGAGCAATAAGGGAATCAATGGCCATGATGAAATAAGAAAGTCAACCTGGAGACAAGAAGGCACCAAGCTAGTAAACCATCCTCAACTTTTCATACGATGAAGTACGGGACGAAATTTTGGGGATAAAATTTGTTTAACGGGGTAGTTTGTACGTAACAACCCGATTCAGACCCTAGTTGTAACAACTCGGTTGATAATGACTTATGTAAAGACCCTAAGTGTTAGTAATGGATAGCCCACGATGCCATATAGCACGGAAGAGGTTCGAAACCCTAACTCAACCCGAAACCCTAATTCAATCCAAAAATCCTAAAAAGGTTCAAAACTCAAGTAACAAAACTTTAACACCCGAAGAACCTTCCAACATTTTAAATTAAGTAAATAATATGAACTATAAGATTAAAAATTAAAAATTCTCATAAGTATGGTAAAATAACCGTTTTGCCATAATACAGCAAAAAGTCTTTAAAAATTTAAATTTTAACACATGGACACCCTAAATCAAGGATTTAAGTACCATTAAGTAGCAAAAGACAAAATAACATCAAAAATTACACAAATACCCCTTAGTGATAAGGTTTTCTTGGGAGTTGTGCTAAAAAGTAGCATTTTAATTTTTATAACTTAAAAAGATGAGAAAAATATCAAATCAAATATTATGATGATCTAATACTTGTTAAACAAGCAATATACATAATAATATGGTATTATAGGATAATAAAAACAAACAAATTATTATTAAGGTTCATACACACTAAAATAAGTCAAAAAATCCAATATTGTTAAACTAGCTTAATTTGACTTAAAAGACTATATCTATTTAATCAATTACTATGAAAACTATGATAATTCATAAAAATACTAAATTTATCATAAACATACTAAAATAATAAGTTTCAATAGGAAAAAATATAAAAAAGATACATCAAGTTAATTTTTAAAGCATTTTCTTACACAAAAAGCACGCAAACCAATGTAAAACCCCATAATTGATGGGGTATCAGATTTTTTTATCCCCCAAATTGACCCTAGATGTATTTTCCTTCCCATATCTGATGTATATGCCTAAAATCTTGCACCAAGTCTAATCACCTAAAATCTCATTAATTAAAAAGAAAGAAAAAAGTCTTCAAAGTACATTTTTGTCCCCTCCTTGTTCCCTAACCCTTCCCTATATAAACCAAGCCAAGCACCCTCTTTTTCCCTTCATTATTTTCATCCAAGAGAGGAGAGAGACCAAATTTGAGTGTTCTTGAGGTGTTCTACAAGTTTGAGAGAGAAATGAGGGAGAAAAAAAAAGAAAGAAAGAAAAAGAAGAAGGAATCAAGAAAGTTTTTGCAAAGCTAAGTCCTAATCTACCATCCACCATCATTTGATTTTTTAAACAAGTAAAGCCTCTAAACCTTATGCCTAACATCACCCAAAATATCCCTCAACTTATCTCTTTAAACACTTTAAAAATCAAGAACCGAAAACAAACCGAAAAGGCGTTGTAGTTGAGAATTGGGGGCTGTTGTGTTTTTGGATGATATGAGATGTTGTTATTGTTAGAGTTGGTATAATAAAAATCATATTTTTAGTATTTAATTTTATTTTAATAAAATTAATTTTTTATTTTATGAAAATCTTTTTGAGCAATGCATGTATATAATTACTCCCTAGGTCCCTGCTGTAGCCCTAAAGTTGTCGAAGTTCTGCCGGTACGCATTTTTGATAGATTGTAACCCACCCTATATTCAAGAATTGTATAAGAGAATACAGTAAAAGATTTAACAGGAATTTCAACTCAGATTCAAATCGTAGTTGAAGATTCGACCAGTAAAAATGTATTTTTTTAAATTAACTTTGGATGCACAGGTTTTATTTACATCGTTCATCATCAAAAGTTTTATTTGAAGGCCATTTTGGCATTTGCCCGTCCAATTAATATTTTCATTAATCGTTTGCAAAAATAAAGATTTTGGCAGTCTTAACTTCAACAATTAGTATCAGAGCCGTTTTGTTTTTTATTTATGGTTATTGAGGTCGGGTAGTTTTAGAACTGTTGCTAACTTTATTTTGTAGGTATTTTAATGTCACGCCCCAACATCAGGGTCATGCAAAAGCCCACCAAAAGATAGTTTGAGAAAATAAGATTTGCTGTGGCAAAACCCTCAACTCAAAAATATACATCATTTAGATAAAAAATCTCCACGGTTCAACTCTCATAAATTGAAAACATGCATCTCATACATGAATAAGCATATTGCCCAAAGACGTACAAAATCAGCCATCTCAGGTGTTACATGTAAAAGTACATATACAAACAAAAAGGAAAACTACAGCTAGTCTTCCATCACCTCTGCAACTAGGTCAACTCCATATGTTTACCTGAAAAGATTTTATAGCAAAATCCCACACTGTGAGCCGAAGCCCAACAGAAAAAGACAGTAAAGTTGTAAAATAGGCTATGCAATTACATACAAACTCCACCACAGGAGACCAAAAAGGGTTTTTCATCTCAAAACCACAAGTTTTCATCCTTCAAACCATGCATATCATCCTAACAGATATCATGCCACAGTTAAGGGAAAGCAATAATAAAACAGTATGCTCCACTTAGGTCACATAGCCAAGGAGAAAGATGTAAATGAAATCCTATGTACTGACTCTGTCACACAGATAAAGGTAACAACTATAGACTCATGCCCATTACCCCAGACCTAAGTCACACAGACTGACTTGGTAATGACAAGTTCTATACGGAGTTACAACAATAACGCCATTAACAAAGGCAACAGACTCAATTTACGGGAATGAAACCCGAGGGTCCAGAGCACCCACACATTGCCATTCACGGAGGGAACCGACTCAATTTACGAGGATTAACCCGAAGGTACAGAGCACCTACGCTACGCACGTTTCTAGACTTTTATCGAGGAGCACTACAGGCCCACATGCAACCAGACACACTATGTCACGGTACATCTATGGATAATATTTAAAAACCCACAAAGCATTTATAGAACACACGTATAAAATGATCCAATCCGTCAATCATGGAGATCAAAAACTATTTCCAACAAAACGTTTAAGAGTTGAGGCTCAACCCAGCGGGTTAGCTCCAAACCTCCAAAAAGCACGTTTTTCACCATTTTCTAAAAACACCTCGTTTTCAAACTTTCTTTTGAAAACTACAGATATCAACATACCCATATTATGAAATAAACCAAGAAAGGCGTAAAAATCCACTTTTATCCAAAAAACAAAGGTTTAAACATGAAAACAACATTTGATGTATTTTTTACCTGGTGAAAACACGTATAATTACACAAAATACCCTTATACAGCAGTAGGGTCTAGAATCCTACCTCGGAGAGTCAAGAACTCGACGTCTCAAAACTGTACGGCGTTAGAGCAAGAATCCGTCCGAATGGACACGAAGCCCTTGACCCTAATAATAAGGATCCACAAAGGATCGGACTCAAAATCAAGCCCCAGGCCCTCAAAGCTATTGAGAAGGCAGAGAAAAGGGGTTTCTTAGCCTGGAAGAAAGAGAATATTAAAATATGTTAGCCCCTGGAACCTTTATAAACACGCCGAAAACATTCTGTCCAGTCGATCGAACCCCTGAGTTCGGTCAACCAAACCTAAAAATTTTGGTTCTGTCGACTAAACCAGGCCCTTCAGTTGACCAAACCCTAGAACAGTGAGTTTTTCGACGTTTTGAAGCTAAAAATATGTTTTTAAGGTCCAAACAAGTTTCTACCAAACCCCAAAAAGCGTGTAACATATTTATACATGTTGTTCTATCACTTTAAAGCATAAACCATGCATCGATGCTATTCATTTACTAAAAGAAACACATCAGATATATAAATAACCTAAAAGACAAGGGTCAGGGTCTCACAACTCTCCCCTCCTTAAGGAATTTTGCCTCCAAAATTCGCAACAAGGTCACAAGGTAACCGGGTCTGGATATCTAGCATGCATCCCAGACTCGAGCTCCCAGGTCGTTTCTTCAACCCCGCGATGAAGCCATAAGACTTATCATAAGCAATTGTTCTACCCTGTAACACCTACTCCTTTGTATCAAGAATTCTCACTGGACGCTCCTCATAGGTGGCATCCTCATCATCCCGCAGCTCAGCCCAATCTAACACATGCCAAGGATCAAGCTCATACCTCCGAAGCATAGAAATGTGGAACACGTTATGCACAGATGCTAACTGAGGTGGCAAAGCCAAACGATAAACAACCTCACCAATCCTGTCGAGGATCTCAAATGGTCCAATGAAATGTGGTGATAGCTTCCAGCTACGACTAAATCTCATTAAATCTCTACGTGGCGAGACCTTTAGGAACAGGTGATCTCCCACAACAAACTCCAAAGGTCGCCTCCTCTGATCTACATGATGTTACGAGTGTAATCCCAACAGAGGGTGAATTGGGTATTTTAAAAAAATTTAGATTAAACAAAAATCAATTGTATGACCTTTAATACAAAAATATTACTTATTTAATTCACAAGTAATTTTGTTTTAAACTTATAACAAAAAACTATGTGTTGAACTATTTAAGACCAAGTGGACAAAAATTAAACTTTAAACAAATACAATACTTGATTGGTTTTAATAATTTAGAGCATAGCTTTTAATCATTTTTAGATTAAGATATAACAATATTTCTTTTAAAGTAAAAAGAAAGAACTTAAAAGCCTTTTAGTTTCAAGATAAGAAAGATGTACACTTTTTGTTCACTTTTAGTTAATTAATTACAACACTCTTCTAGTTTTAATAATGTGAAATGTAAGTGTAGTTTTTAACTCTAACTTGCAAAGATGTTTTAACTTATCCAAAAACTTCTTGTAAACTATATTCAATTCTCAATATAACTTTTTATAAGTCAAATATTTGAGTACAAAAATCTTTTTACGATATATGTATACAAAGTTAAGTTTACAACTTCTAGCTTTAAAACTCTTGTTAGTTAAACACAAATATAAGAACAAATACCTGCACAACATCATATTTTAATTTAAAATCATTAAGTTGTTGTTTCATATATAATATTTGTGCACAACAACTACCTGTAGCCATATATTCGGCTTCAGCGGTAGATAAAGTTACAGAATTTTGTTTCTTTGAAAACCAAGATACAAGCGATTTTTCTAAGAAATGGCATGTGCCACTATTACATTTACGGTCTATTGTGCAACCAACAAAGTCTGCATCAGAATAACTTATCATTTCAAAAGATATGAACTTGGGATACCATAATCCTATATCTATTGTGCCAACAAAATATCTTAAAATTCTTTTTACAACAATTATATGTGATTCTTTAGAATATACTTGATAACGTGCACACATGCATACACTAAACATTACATCAGGCCTACTTGCAGTTAAGTAAAGTAAGCTACCAATCATGCCTCAGTAGAGCTTGGTGTCTATCGATTTTCCTTACTCGTCTTTGTCAAGTTTAGTTGAGGGACTCATTAGAGTTCCCAAAACTTTTCCATTCTCCATTTGGAAGCGCTTAAACAGCTCACGTGTGTATTTTGATTGGTTGATGAAAGTTCCATTCTTTGCTTGCTTGATTTGTAATTCAAGAAAGAATAAAAGCTCTCCCATCATGCTCATCTCAAATTCTTTTTGCATGCAAGTAGAAAATTCTTTACACAAAATTTCATTAATGGCACCAAATATGATATCATCTACGTATATTTGCACAATAAGCATGTCTTCTTTATTGGTTTTATTAAATAAGGTTGTGTCAATTTTTCTTCTAATAAAATTATTTTCTAACAAAAATTTACTTAGTCTTTCATACCAAACTCGAGGAGCTTGTTTCAAACCATACAATACCTTTATTAATTTGAAAACATGGTTTGGATAAATATGATCTTCAAAATATGGTGGTTGTTCAATAGACACTTCCTCATTTATAAAGCCATTTAAGAACGCACTTTTTACATCCATTTGAAAAAGTTTAAAGTTCTTATATGATGCATATGCTAATAACATGCGAATGGCTTCCATCCTAGCTACGGGTGCATATGTTTCTTCAAAATCAATTCCTTCTTCTTGATTATATCCTTGTGTGACTAACCTAGCATTGTTTCGAACAACAATATCATTTTCATCATTTTTATTTCGAAAAACTTATTTAGTTCCAATGATTGTATTATCTTTAGGCCTAATAACTAAATTCCAAACTTCATTTCTTTTAAACTGATTTAATTTGTCTTACATAGCCATTACCCAAGATTCATCTTCTAAAGTTTCATTTACATTTTTAGGTTCTTCCTGTGAAAGAAATGTAATATGATCACAGATATTTTTAAATGAAGAACGAGTACTTACACCTCGTGAAGGTTCTCCTATGATTTGATCCATAGGATGATCCTTCACTATTTTCCATTCTTTTGGTAGGTCGATGTGTTCATCATTAGTCTTGGTGTTTTTATCTTTGTCTTCATTAAATTGCATTTCTTCTAATCCTTTTCTTATGTCCAAATCATCGTCAACAAAAATCTTAGAAGATAAATTGTTAGCTTCATCGAAAGTAATATGAATCGACTCAACTAATATCATAGTTCTTTTGTTATATACTTTATACGCTTTACTATTAGTAGCATATCCAAGAAATATTTCTTCATCGGATTTATAGTCAAGTTTTTTCAAATCATCTTTATCATTCAAAATGAAATATTTACATCCAAAAACATGAAAGTAAGAAATGTTGGGCTTTCTACCATTTCATAGTTCATAAGAAGTTTTATTTAAATGATATCTTATAAAAACACGGTTCATTACATAGCAAGCAGTATTAACTGTCTCGGCCCAAAAATACTTAGGAATTTTGTATTCATTTAACATAGAGTGTACCATTTCTTGTAAAGATCTATTTTTTCTTTCTACAACCCTATTTTGTTGAGGTGTTCGAGGTGCAGAAAAATTATGAGAAATTCCATTTTGTTCACAAAAATTTTTAATATCTTTATTTTTGAATTCTCCTCCTCTATCACCACGCATGTGTAGAATTGTATAGCCCTTTCCATTTTGAAGTTTCTTGTAAAGTTTAGTCAATACATGACATACTTCATCTTTTGTTGCAGAAAATAAAGTCTATGTATATCGTGAAAAATCATCGACAATAACAAAACAATATGCTTTACCTCCAAGACTTTGAGATTTCATTAGACCTAATAAATCAAGATAAAGTAATTGTAAATGCCAATTTGTAGAAATTTCTTGTTTCTTTTTTAAACTAGTTTTGGCTTGCTTACCAAATTAGCAAGCATCACAAACTTTGTCTTTGAGGAATTTAGTCTTAGGCAAGCCTTTGACCAAATCCTTTTTGACAAGTTTGGATAGGAGATCCATGCTAGCATGACCTAGCCTCCTATGCCATAACCAACTAGATTCATTTACGACAGAAAAACATGTAACATTTTGAAAATATAAATTTTCAAAATCAATAGTGTAAACATTTTAAAATCTTTTTGCAATAAATAAAAGTTTATTATTTTCTTTGTTTTCAACAACACATATATCATGCAAAAACTTTACACTATAGCCTTTATCACATAATTGACTAATACTGAGAAGATTATGTTTGAGACCATCGAAAAGTAGTACGTTATCAATAGATAGGGAAGAGTCCTTACCGACCTTACCTATACCAATAATTTTGCCTCTTGCGTTGTCTCCAAATGTTACATGTCCTCCATCCTTAGGAGTTAGGCTTAGGAATTTAGACTTATCACCCGTCATATGCCTTGAGCATCCACTATCCAAATACCACCTTTCTTTAAATGATGAGGATCTCAAGTATACCTACAAAATAATTCAAGTAATTTTCTTTGGTACCCAAATCATTTTGGGTCTTACAGAATTAGTCTCTTTTATTCTCCAAACCATTTTTGTGATTCCATTATTTCTTTTTAATGGGCAATCAAATTTAATATGTCCTTTTCTTTTGCATTGAAAACTAGTTCCGTTCTCATAAACATTTTTGGAAAATGTATTTGAATAATCTTTTGATTCTTTCAAAAAATAATTTTTAGAATTAAGTTTTACTTCTCCATTATAACCTATTTCTTCTTTATTCAATAATCTTCTTTGCGCTTCTAATAATTTTTCAAAATTTTCTTTTCCACTTGTAAATTTATAAATGATTTTTGAGTAATCTTCAACTTTTCTGTTTAGTTCATAGGAAACATCATTTTCAATATTCTTACCTTTTAAGTTTATGAGATTTTTTCTTAACATGTCATTTTCTTTTGTTAAATTTGAAATCTCATTTTTTCGAAATTTTTGTTAATCTATCAAATTTGACTCTTAAAATGAGGTTTTCTTTTTCCAATGTTTCAACTTTTGAATCACGCTCCTTAGAAATATTTTCTTTTTCAATTTTTGCATTTTTATTTGAAAGTTTTAAGTCCTCAATTTCTTTAGAAAAACTTTTATTTTCATTTTTTAATTTTTAATTTTTCTTTTCCAATTTCAAAAGACTTTTATGCAAATTAAATATTTCATTTTTGAGATCATCATATGATGGCATAGAATAAGAAGAGCTAGATGAATTGCAAGAATTAAAATGAGAGTTTACCTCTTCGTCTATGCTAGCCATTAAGCAGAAGTTTGCCATTTCTTCATCGCTTGAGCTAGAGCTTGACTCGTTTGAGTTTGAGTCACCCCATGTGGTTGTTTTCATCGCTTTCTTTTTCTTCTTTAAGTCCTTCTTGAGTAAAGGGCATTCGGGCCTGATGTGCCCAGTTTTATTGCAGTTGTAGCAAGTGAGTGGTTCCTTCTTGAGGTCTCGTTTGCTCGACTCTCCTTTGTCAAATTTTGTACCTCAGAATCGTCTTGAGAACTTTTTGTCTCTTTTGAGAAATTTTTCAAACCTTCTTGTGATGAGGGCCATGTCATCTTCATCAATATCTTCCTCTTCTTCACTGGAGCTTTCTTTATAGGCTTTAAGGGCGATGGATTTCTTGACTTTGTTTTGTTCTTTGATTCTTTTATTTATCTTGAGCTTGTAGGTCAACAGTGAGCCAATAAGTTCGTCTAACATCATGACCCTTAGATTCCTTGCCTCGGAGATGGCTGTGGACTTAGCTTCCCAAATGGGTGGCAAGGCTTTGAGTACTTTCCTTAACAACTCATAAGACTAGTAAGTTTTTCCAAGTGCATTAAGTGAATTAATAATATGAGTAAAGCGAGTGTACATGATAGATATTGTTTCATCTTCATGCATCTTAAAACCATCATGTTCACTGATTAATCTATCTATCCTAGAGCCATTAACATCTTGTGTGCCTTCATAAGTGACTTCTAATTTTTTCAATTTTCTTTAGCACTTTTACATGTCATTATTCTATTATATTCATTAGTATCTAAGGTACAATACAATGCATTCATAGCACTAGAGTTTATTTGCAATTGTTTCATATCATTTTCATTCATTTCTTCTTCTAATTTAAGAACCTCTTTACCTTCTACAATTTTAGTGGGAATGAAATTACCTTGCACAATTACCCTCCATGCTCTCCAATCCATAGTTTGAATAAATATTCTCATTCTTTGCTTCCAAAAGGTGTAGTTTACACCACTAAAGATTGGAGGCCGTGTGAAAGATTGACTTTCTCCAAAAAGGGATACACCAATACCTGCCATTTGATCTTTTACACAAAATTTGTTAAGAATAATGTGTTAGGCTCTGATACCAATTGATGTTACGCGTGTAATCCCAAGAGAGAGGTGAATTGGGTATTTTAAAATTTCTTAAATGAAACAAAAATCAATTGTATGACCTTTAATACAAAAAATTTACTTATTTAATTCACAAGTAATTTTGTTTTAAACTTATAACAAAAAACCTTGTGTTGAACTATTTAAGACCAAGTATGGACAAAAATTAAATTTTAAACAAATACAACACTTGATTGGTTTTAATAATTTAGAGCATAACTTTTAATCATTTCTAGATTAAGATACAACAATATTTCTTTCAAAGTAAAAAGAAAGAACTTAAAAGCCTTTTAGTTTCAAGATAAGAAAGATGTACACTTTTTGTTCACTTTTAGTTAATTAATTACAACACTCTTCTAGTTTTAATAATGTGAAATGTAAGTGTAGTTTTTAACTCCAACTTGCAAAGATGTTTTAACTTATCCAAAATCTTCTTGTAAACTAGATTCAATTCTCAATATAACTTTTTATAAGTCAAATATTTGAGTACAAAAATCTTTTTAAGATATATGTATACAAAGTTAAGTTTACAACTTCTAGCTTTACAACTCTTGTTAGTTAAACACAATTATAAGAACAAATAAAGAATAAGTAATCAAATACGAAAGTGTGTGTGTGGTTTAACAAGAAACAAAAAATAAATAAAGCAAAAGAAATGTAACACCACGATTTTTACAAGGTTCTGCGCAACGACCTACGTTCTTGCCTCAAGCCAAACGCTATGAGGATTTCACTACCTCTCATTCAATAGGCGGAGGAGCATCTCTCCTTAGTCTAGGCGAAGTAGCCTCTACTTGAGAATGTACCCTTCTCAAGTTGACACAATTCTTATAGGCGGATTAGTCTCTTTTGAGAATCACATTTCTCAAATACAAACCAACATGAACAATAGTATGAAAGTGTACAAGGACGCCCCTTGAATGAGCAAATGAGGACAAAAATGATAGCTCTAAACTCTCTTCTCAAAAAAATAAAACTATGAATCTCAAAGAGAATAGCTAAATAATTTTTCTCTCAAAAAGCATAAGAAAAACTCAAGAATTGAAGAGCAAAGATGCAGTAAATAAGAGAGAACGTTTGAGAGGATTGAGTTAGTAAAACAATGGCTCAAACCCTCTATTTATAGGCTCCAATTTTTGACTAGCCGTTGGGCTCAAAATAGAAATGTCAAAGTAGCCGTTTCAGAATTTTTCAAAATTTAAACTTGTTCGGTCGACTAAAGAGACTCATTCGGGTGATTGAACCAAGCTTCGGTCGACCGAACCTATAGGTTCGGTTGACTGAACTTGTTCAAATCTGAAAACCTATTTTTGGTAGCCTGTTCGGTCGACTGGTGCTTATACTTCAGTCGACTGAAGCATTAAAAATCTAAATTTTTCATTTTCCAAAAAGGTTTGATCATGATTTCTTTTGGAAAAGTGTTTTTATCATTTTTAGGATTCCTATGAGCTTCAAAGAAAAATTTCAGGAGAAAATAAAGATACAAAGGATCCTAAATAAAAGAATTACAACTTGTTCTTTATTCTTCAATCCTTCAATGTCCTGATTCCACAAAAACTTGTCGCCAAAGATTTTGACTTGAATTTAAGCGTCATGGCTTTTACTTTGTATCTTGGATTGTGCTAGTCATGTATGTCCTGAAATCAATCTCAATTTACACACTTTAGATACATAGGTTTGTTATCATCAAAATCGATTATTGAAGCCTTGTTAGGCTAACACTGCATAACTCTTCTGACGGCTCTGCGCTGTCGCGAGGCGCTGGCGAATCACTCTAACCTTCTCCGTCGTCTCCCGTACCATGTCGGGTCCCAAGACTGTGGTCTCTCCCACATTTGTCCAACATGTGGGTGATCTACACGGTCTACCATACAAAGCCTCATACGGTTCCATGCCAATACTGGACTAATAGCTGTTGTTGTATGCAAACTCTGCCGAAGGTAGATGATCCTCCCAAGAACCTCTGAAATCAAGGACACAAGCCCTCAGCATATCCTCTAGAATCTATATAGTCCTCTCCGACTGGCCATCTCTTTGGGGGTAAAAAGCAGTACTGAACATCAAGTTCGTCCCCAAGGCCTCCTGTAGACTCTGCCAAAAGCGCGAAGTGAGATGCAGGTCTCTGTCAGAAATAATGGACACTGGCACTCCATGCAATCTGACTATCTCTCTAACATACAAGCTACTTAGTCGTTCCACCGAATCCCTCACTCAGATGGGGAGAAAGTGTGTAGAATTCGTCAACCTATCAACCACAACCCATACGGCGTCGTATCCCCTAGGTGACCGAGGAAGTCCTGACACAAAGTCCATCGTGACATGCTCCCACTTCCACTCTGATATAGGCAACAACTTTAGCAATCCTACCGGCCTCTGATGTTTTGCCTTTACCTTCTGACAGGTAAGGCACCATAAAACAAACTGGATCACATCTCTCTTCATTCCCGTCCAATAGAACTGACGACGTAGGTTGTGATAGATCTTCGTGCCTCCAGGATGAACGGCGAGATGAGAATGATGACATTCACATAGTAGATCAACTCGGCATGACTCTAGCACAAACAACGACCCAGCTAACCTCAAACTTTGATCAGAACCTATAATCCATCCCGCGGTATCCTCTCCGCTAGCAACACGATCCCGTATCATCTGAGCCTCCTGGTCCGTCTGCTGGACCTCTAGCACATGTGTTTTCAAAGCAGGTCGTGAAACTACAGAGAACAAAGTAGCACCCGCCGTGGTCTCCCTGAGGTAAAGATTAAACTCCCCAATCTCTCCAAGCATGCCCCACTCACGTATAGCCACAAAAGCTAACGACCCATGAGATCTCCTGCTGAGAGCATCAGCCACCACATTGGCTTTCCCATGATGATACTGCAAATCAAAATCATATTCCTCTAACAACTCCATCCATCGTCGTTGGCGCAAGTTCAGGTTCTTCTAGGAAAACAAGTATTTCAAACTCTTGTGATCAGAGAATACCTCGAAGTGCTCACCATACAAATAGTGACGCCATATCTTTAAAGCGAAGACCACGGCTGCCAACTCCAAGTCATGTTTAGGATAGTTCCTCTCATGCGTCTTCAACTGTCGAGAACCATAGGCTACAACCTTCCCTCCTTGCATCAACACACAGCCAAGAGCATCATGGGATGCATCACAATACATAGTATAACCCAAGCCTTGCTCTGGGATAATGAACACTAGCGCGCTAGTCAACCTCGTCTTCAGCTCCTGAAATGCTGATTCACAAGACTCACTCCAAGCAAACACAACTCCCTTCCGCATTAGACGCGTCATCGGTGCAGCAAGTCTAGCAAAGTCCTTCACAAACTGCCGATAGTAGCCTGCCAAACCCAAAAAATTACGTATCTCAAAGACACTCTTCGGTCGCTCCCAACCGGTCACAGCATCAGTCTTTGAGGAATCCACAGCCACTCCATCTGTCGACACTACGTGTCCCAAAAACCTCACCTCAGGCATCCAGAACTCGCACTTCTCGAACTTTGCATACAAGCGATGTTCTCTCAGAAGCTGCAGAACGATCCTCAAGTGATCCTCATGTGCCTCTCTAGTGAGTGAATATATCAGAATATCATCCACAAACACCACTACAAAATTGTCAAGATAAGGATGAAAGATTCGGTTCATCAAAACCATGAACGTAGCTGGTGCATTCATCAGATCGAACGGCATAACCAGAAACTCGTAGTGACCATAGCGAGTCCTAAAGGTAGTCTTCGCTATGACCTCGTCCCTGATCCTCAACTGGTGATATCCTGATCTCAACTCAATCTTCGAGAAGCAACTCGAACCCTTCAGCTGATCAAACAAGTTGTCTATTCTTGGCATCGGATACTTGTTCTTCACTGTTATCTGATTCAGCTTTTGATAATCTATATACAAACGTAAAGATCCATCCTTTTTCTTAGCAAAAAGAGCAGGAGCTCCCCACGGTGAAGTACTCGGGCGTATAAACCCCCTATCCAGTAACTCCTACAACTGTACCTTGAGTTCACGCAACTCAGCAGGTGCAAAGCGATAGGACAGCATAGATATGGAGCAGCTCCGAGGACTAGATCAATAGAGAGCTCTACCTCGTGGCTCGATAGCAACTCAAATATATCATCAAGAAAGACATCAGGATAGTCACACACCACCGGAGGTAACTCTCCTCGAACCCCAACCTCCTCATTTAACATGAGAGCTACAAAGAGGAAACCCAGGTTACCCTAGTTCCGCACAACACTCGGTAAAGACATCAAATCTTCATCCTGATTTCCCACAAAATAGAAATAATCTCTCGTCGGTGTGTAAATCGTTACCCTCCGTCGATCGCAATTGATAAAGGCACAATAAGTGATCAGCCAATCCATCCCTAGGATGACATCGAACACAGTCATGTTTAGAATGATAAGGTCAAACTCTAAACAATGACCGACAACCTCCAATACACAGGATCAACAAACAAGACTCAATATCACACTCCCACTTATTGGAGTCTCTACACTCAAGGTATTACCTAACCAGTCCATTTGCAACCCCAATGTAGATACGAAAGCAGAAGATATAAATGAATGTGATGCTCTAGTGTCGATAAGAACATTGGCCCATGATCTGAAGACTAGAAGGGTACCTCAGATCATAGAGGTGGTAGCAGCAGCATCGGGTACGATTGGTGCTTTGGAAGAACTGGGCTTTGCAAGAACATAAGCTCTGGCCAGTCCACTGTGGCCCTAAACTATAGACTGTCGGCCCGACTGTACTGAAACTCCTCCCTCTACAAAATGGGACGTCTGAGCCCTAGGCTGTGAATACATCTGTCTCCCCAGGCCTGATGGAACAGCTAGTGCTCCCGCTGTGCTCTGAATGCTCCCTCATCTGGGGCAGTCCCTCCGGATGTGCCCAGACTGGCCACACTCAAAACATATCACTAGCTCCCTCTCCCGCGTCTGTGACTGCTATTGTGCCTGAACAGGCACTAGACTCCGGCACAATGTCGGACGATGCCCTGGTCGTCTGCATCTATAACAAACAATCTCTCTCTGATCAGATCGCCCCATTGAGGCTACGGGAGTCATGGATGTAGAAGACTGTGGCTGATACGACCCAACTGGATAGGAACTCATACCAGTTGCCCGTCAACGCTTGTTCTCCCTGCGCCCCTGATCCTGTGTGCGTCCCCCACTTGGCTGACCCCGACTGTCTCTATCTCTGCGCGTCTCATTCAAAGTACCTCCACCTTCATGGCGATCTCCACTAACTCTGTAAAAACCTGCAGCCTAAGTGCAGACACTTTGTCTCGGATAGCGGGTCTCAAACCCCTCTCGAATTGCTTCCCACGGAACTCATCAGTAGGTACAATCTCCTGTGCAAATCTAGATAGACTAGTAAACTCAGCGCCTCATACTCCACAACAGTCATCGTCCCCTGAGTCAGGAACAGGAAGTCCTCTCTGTAGCGATCCCTCAACGTCGCTGGAAAGTATTTCTTCAGAAATACCTTCGTGAATGCCTTCTAAGTGCCTCCAACTGTAGTTTTGGTGAACTTCCACCACATATGAGCACTCCCTCTCAGCCGAAAGGCAGCAAATGAAACCCGCAGATCATCCTCCTCTATCTATAGAGTATCAAGGATCCTGGCAACCAGCTCTTGCCATTCAGTGGCCACCGTGGGGTTGGGATCCCCAAAAAGGTAGGAGGGTTCAAACAGCAAAACTCACTCATTGCGACCATCGCCCTCAGCTCAAGTATGGTCTCTCTCCCCCTAGAGGCCTCAGCCAGTTGCCGAATGGAGCTGACCATCTCACGCAACAGATCTTCGTCAGTAGGTCCTTGGGGTGCATTAGCATCCCCAATATCTGGGACTGGAACATCCCTTCAGCCAGAACCACGGCTACATCCTCGACCTCGGCCTTGTCCTCTCTGCGTGGATATAACTCTATACGAAAGCAACATAACAGGATAAGCATCCATACAACATGTTATTGCTAATGTAAAAGACAGATAAGCATGCTAACACATAGCCACTTAATATCATGTCATCACATCTCACATACCGAGGAGAACCAACAAGAAATACTCGTTCATCTAGATAACCCACTTAGATTCCTTGCTAGAAATCACATCCGCAAAATGCGTCTCTAATATGGCTCCCAAGTATGTGAATCCAAATGCCCGAAAGCAAGACTAATCAATCCTAAGGTCCAACCTTCATGCCCACGTATATATAATCATCATCCTGAACATGCTATCATAATTATGTTAGAAAAATGCTGTAACACATGCAATCAAGCACACATACATCCTCACAAGGTGATGCACCATCTTTCCCATGGCTTATAGGTATTCGAACCCAGAGCTCTAATACCAAGTTGTCACACCCCAACATTAGGGTCATGCGAAAATCTACCAAAAGATAGTTTGAGAAAATAAGATTTGCAGTTGGACAACCCTCAACTAAAAAAATATACA
Organism: Heliamphora exappendiculata; assembly: GCA_034768845.1. NCBI lineage: Eukaryota > Viridiplantae > Streptophyta > Magnoliopsida > Ericales > Sarraceniaceae > Heliamphora > Heliamphora exappendiculata. Next base: position 7,946 of record JAOTRH010258114.1, on the reverse strand, counting down.
TCATTTCAATAAAAAAATTCTCACGGTTCAACTCTCATAAACTGAAAACATGCATCTCATACATGAATAAGCATATCGCCCAAAGGCGTACAAAACCAGTCATCTCAAGTGTTACATGTAAAAGTACATGTACAAACAAAAGAAAAAACTACAGCAATTCTTCCATCTCCTCTGCAACTAGGTCAACTCCACATGCTCACTTGAAAAGGTTTTACAGCAAAATCTCACACCGTAAGCCGAAGCCCAATAGGAAAAGATAGTAAAGCTGTAAAACTAGCTATGCAATTACATACAAACTCCACCACAGGAGACCAAAAAGGGTTTTTTTATCTCAAAATCACAAGTTTTCATCCTTCAAACCATACATATCATCCTAACAAATATCATGCCACAGTTAAGGGAAAGCAATAATAAAATAGTGGTTACACAGCCGAGGAGAAAGATGTAAATGAAATCATATGTGCCGACTCTGTCACAGAGACAAAGACAACAACTATAGACTCATACCCATTACCCTAGACCCAAGTCACACAGACTAGCTTGGTAATGACAAGTTCTATACAGAGTTACAACAATAACGCCATTAACGGAGGCAATCAACTCAATTTATGAGAATAAAACCCGAGGGTCCAGAGCACGCACACATCGCCTTTCACGAGGGTAACTGACTCAATTTACGGGAATTAACCCAAAGGTACAGAGCACCTACACTGCGCACGTTTCTGAACTTTCACCGAGGAGCACTACAGGCGCACATGCAACCACACACACTATGTCGCGGTACATCTATGGATAACATTTAAAAACCCACAAAGCATTTATACAACACAAGTATAAAATGATCCAATCCATCAACCATGGAGATCAAAAACCATTTCCAACAAAATATTTAAGAGTTGAGGATCAACCCTGTGGGTTAGCTCCAAACTTCCAAAAAACACGTTTTTCACCATTTTTCCAAAACACCTCATTTTCAAACCTTCTTTTGAAAACTACGGATATCAGCATACCCATATTATGAAATAAATCGAGAAAGGCGTAAAACCCCTCTTTTATCCCAAAAACTAAGGTTTAAACATAAAAATAACATTTGATGTATTTTTTTCCCAGTGAAAATACGTTAATTACACAAAACACCCTTATACAGTAGTAGGGTCTAAAATCCTACCTCGGAGAGTGTGGTGTTGGGATTTGGGAATCAAAAATAAGGGAAGTCAAAGATGTTTTGAAAAATAATTTAAACACCTTTAAAACCAAAATTTGAAATTCCCTTTTATTAAAAATGGAGTCGCCACTTAGTTTTTGAGAAAAATTAAGAAAAATCAAACTAGCTACTGATCTTTAAAACGTAAACCAGAGAAAAATAAGGTTCAGGGGTTAAGGTACAAATCGGAGAAGGTGTTAAGCACCCCGTTCGCCCAATCATAAGGTTGGCCTCTACTAAGCATCATTGATTTTTTTAATAGAATTTCTCAAATGCATGCAAATAAAAAAAATAGAGACAACGAGAGAACGTTCAAAATCAAGTATAAAAAATATATAAAATATGTACATAACATTTCAAAACAAATATGTGTCAAAAGAAAAATCATAAATCCTATAACATGTAATTTCTATCTAAATGATTCATAAAACATATCCACATGTAATATTCACAAAAATGAGTTAACTATCATGATTTGCATAAAATAATAAAAGCATGCTAAAAATTATCAAAACTACTTAATCATGAATTTTCTACCAAAATAGACTAAACAAATTTAAACATGTATTTAAAGAGAACAGCAAAAATCACACATAATTAAAAATAAATTAAATTAACATTAAAGACAAAAATTAAATGTAAAAAAAGATGCATGAGAATTATATGCTAAAAGGAAGCTTATGAGAGTTTTATAGCAAAGAGAATTTTAAAAATTTAAAGAAAAAATAAAGAAAAAAAAAACATACTAAAATGAAAATGGTAGAAGATGTTATTAAGCTATTGAAAAAGAAGAAAACCTAATAATTTACATTTTTATGCATTTTTATGATTTTGGAGTTTTAACAAAATGGAAAAGAAAGGAAAACACTATAAAAGAAAAATTAGTCTTAACAAAAGAAGGTTTTGAAGAAGTTATTAATAAAATAAAATCTAACTTATTCACATTTTATATTTGTAAAGAAAATAAAAGAAAAATAAAATAAAATACAAGAAATGAAATAAACAAAAGAGTTTTAATTTTATTAAAAGAGAAAATTATAATGTTGTTTAAAGATGGAAGTTAGCTTAAAAAAAGAAAAAAAAATCTTTTGTAATTTTTAGATTTGATAAAATGAAGAATAATAAAACTAAAAAAAGAAATAGAAAATAGAGCTTTAAAAGAAAATAAATAATAATATTAAGAAAAAATAAATGTTAAATAGAACTTTATTAAAGCTAATAAGAAGATAAAAGAGTAGAAAAAAAAAAACATTAAACTAACTAAAAGAAAGAAAAGAAAATAAATACTAATACAAGAACATTAAACTAATGCTTACAAAAAAGAAAATGGTAATGAAACAAAGTGCAAACAAAAGAAATTAAGAAAAGATAAGAAAATGATGCTAGGACATTAATATATAAAAAAAAATGAAGTAGAATTAAATAAGTGCAATATTGGCAATTATAACTATTTTCATGTAAGTGCTTGGGATTATAACAATAACGACATTGTTGAGTCGTATTGTTTAAATTATGTTAGCACTAATTAATAATTGAATGAATTTAATACGAATAAACAAACAAACAAAACAAATAAGCTAAATAAGCTAAATATTGAATTCAAGCATTAATAAAGCAACTATGAGTAATATAAGAGTACAACTGAAAATGAAATGATCAAAATAACCCGACCACTCCAAAGGGATTGAAAGTGGAGCTAGAAGGGCCGAGGATCCAATTAAAGTACCTAGATTGCCAGAGGAATCCTCAAATTGGGAATGTGCTTCGATGGGTTGATCCTCGAATGGTGATCAAGGCTTCAAAATGGGTGTTGGAGGCTCGAATCTTGGTAATTGGCAGGGTTTCGGCGTCGGGGCTCGGGATTGCTCGGTTTGTCAACATAGTCTTTCTCACTCAAAATTCGTACTGAAAATGTACGCTATGGTACGGTATTTATAGATTTCTTCAACCAATGAGATGTTGCCACGTTTTAAGACATGTCAGGCCATTTGGAGTTGACAGCAGCCACAATGCAAGTTGGCGGCTGCTCTATTGGAAAAAGTTCCACAAAGTTCTACTGGTGACTGCCATAATGTGAGTTGGCGATCGCCACGTTGGAGTTGGCGGCCGCCACTTTTGGCTAGGGTTTCTAAGAGGTTCTATTGACGGCCGCCACAATAAACATGGCGGTCGCCACTTTTGGCAATGACTTGGGTAACAAGTTTTCGATGGTTCGATAAAATTTCATTGGGTTTGAAGGTTTTTGATAACTAGATTTAAATACCAAGCTTGGATCACCTCCCGAGAATCGTATTGGGGCACTATTCTAACTATTTTCATAATTGGATTCACCTAAGATTAAGCGGTGTCAAATTTGGGTGTCTACAGAGAGTCAAGAACTCGACGTCTCAAAACTGAACGGCGTCAGAACGAGAATTCGTCCGGATGGATACGAAGCTCTCGGCCCCGATAACAAGGATCCACAAAGGATCGCACTCAAAACCAAGCCCCGGGCCCTCAAAGCTAGAGAGAATGCAGAGAAAAGGAGTTTCTTAGCCTGGAAGAAAGAGAATATCAAAATATCTCAGCCCCCGGAACCCTTATAAACATGCCAAAAACATTCTGTCCAATCGACCAAACCCATGAGTTCGGTCGATCGAACCCAAAAATTTTGCTTCGGCCGACTGAACCAGGCCCTTTAGTCGACCGAACCCCAGAATAGTAAGGTTTTCGACATTTTCAAGCCACAAATAGGTTTCTAAGGTCCAAACAAGCCTCTACCAAACACCGAAAAGCGTGTAACACATTTATATATGTTATTTTATCACTTTAAAGCATAAACCATGCATCGATACTATTCATATATTGAAAGAAACACATCAGATACATAAATAACCTAAAAGACAAGGGTCAAGGTCTCACATCTAATCCCGATTTTATGATCATCACTAATTCAAGTTTGATTGAATAGTTTGTAAATGATGATTATTTTTTTTAATCATGAGGGTTGATCGTGATATATTGAATGTGAGCTTTTGAAATATAGGATCGATGTAATGACTAGTTTTATGTTTTTAAATATCTATTTAGAATATTAAGAATAGGTTGGACATATCCAAAAACACGAAAAACAGAGGCGGCACCGACGGTGGTTCGGGATCTTACGGGCCACGGATCGCGGTAAATTTTTAATGGTTTTAAATAATTTTTCTGGTGAGTTTTTTGCGGTATTTATATATAAAAAATAGCATACTAAAAACTTAAAAATAGTGGAAAAAATCACCAAAACAGTCCAATTTTGGTGGCTTTGCCAGCGGCAGATTAGAGGTGGTTTTGATGATTTTTTGGGCTATTTTGGGACTATTTTATAAACATAAAATATAAATAAAATATACCTTAAAATACTGTCAAAAACTAAAAAAAAATTGAATCAAAATCACAATCCAAACAGGCAGCAAACAGGCCGGTGGCGGCGGCGCCAGGCGGCAAGGTTCGAAGGCTGTTTTAGGGTTGTTTTGGCACTGTCTTTGAGGCATTCTTCAAAGTATCATGTGGCTGGATATTCAAGCTATTTTTGCATAAGATACCTGCATCAAAGAAGCACTAGAAAAAGCCCAAATGAGCAGCGGTTAATGGCAGTGGCGCTGGTGGCCAGCGACAGCAGCTTTCGAGCAGTTATTTTTTTGGGTAATTAATTTGTACAAAAAAGAAAAAATGCACGATTACACGAATACAAGGGGCATACCCCAGGCCTTACAACCAGCTAGCCCATTACCAAAGAAGAAACACTACAAGACGGCATACCTCATACTAAAAGCCCGCTTTTTGTTTTTCTTACCACTAGACTTATTCCCTGCCTTTTGTTTAGAGGTTGAAGGAGAAATTTCGTGCTCACCATCAACTGGGGACCTCAAGTCTGTAGCTTCGCTATCTCCCGCATCCACATGTGAGGGAGGAGCTGCAGGCTCGACACCCACATCTTGTACCTTATCTCCCACCTCTTCGAGCGTTGTTAATCCCATAACCAATACATCTTTAAGCATCTCAGCCACCTCTATGTAGTCCTCCTTCCTCTTAATCTCGGCTTTGTTCACAACAGTTGTATCCTCCTGTGTCTCACATTCCTTCCCCATGTTCAACGCAGCTACACAAAAGGGGGAATGGGGTGGGCTACCAGGCCTGCCACCAGCTCCGACGACCTGTTTTTCGCCACCAGGCCTGCCATTCAGTTTGCTGCTCCACCGTTTTATTCTAGCAACTACTACTACCATGACCGAAAGCTTTACAATGAGAACAGACTGAGGGAAGGCGTTGGTATTCAACACTAATTTCCACTATATCCCCTTCACATTGAACCAAAATTGAATGCGACAGAGATTTAGCCGCGTCGACTTCAACACAAATCCGCGCATATGAAATGCGCTGCTTTGTATCCATGGCCTTATCCAAATAAAGAGGAATACCAATGGCACTAACTATTCTACTCAGACAGGCCGAATTCCATAATTCTAGGGGCAACTCATAAAATTTTACCCAAATAGGAATTTTAGAGAGAGCCTCTTGAGCAAGCTTAAGCCTCTTTTTCCAACGACGCAAAATCAACAGCCTTCTTGAGAAATGCCAAGGCCCCTTGTCTAAGATCTTCTCCATTGCTTCCATATTACAAAATTTAAAAATGTAGAAACCTTTGTTAGTACCATAAACATCAACCAATCCCTCTTGTCCCTACAGCACTCTAGTCGTGGCTCTAACCAAACCAAAAGCCAAGTCTATATCCAAAAAATATCCTACAAAGCAAGATTTTCAAGACTTGTTGTCGACCAAATCACCCACATTCTCAATAACCTCAGGATGGTTTGGGTCATTTGATTCCACAAATTCAAGGTTAGAGTTGGAAAAACTTCGATTCATAAGCAAAGAGGCCCAAGATTTCGGTTGAAGCAAATGGTCGAACACTTGACCTGCGATTGCAGAATTCTCAAGACCCACTTTCCCCTCTTTCAAGCTAGGCGGAGCAGTCATGGGGGCCCAAGGCTTTGCATCCCCAACAGATTGCGCAACTCCTTGATGAGCTACTGTCAAATGTTCGCGCCGACCAGCACGAGCGCCGACCCTAAACGGGAAACGCCCGCCTCCCCTACCTCTGGACAGAGAAGATGTGAGGTGAGGATCTCTAGTGGTAACGCCCTCATTAAAACCCTCCCTCGCATTCCCCTCAGCTTCCCCGGTGATAAGAAGGGGTTGACTTACCTATTTCAAAACTGGAAACGATAGAGGGACTACCTTCACTGAGTGTTCTTCGGTGAAACTTCCTAGATTGCCCAAATTAGCTTCGATGGCAACGAAGCGTCCAGAGCTGAGGGGGCTAAGACCGCTTCTTGCACAATTCAGTGCTTCCACCACAACCTTCGTAAAATGGTCACTGTGCACGACCTGAACGGGAAAATCATCACCGTCACCAGCCAGATCGGGAGACGACCCGTGTACATCCGTTGCCTGAGCGCTATTCCTCGTCGGTGGAGAAACCCAAACTGAATCGAATTGGTTGCTATCCATGATATTGGCAATCATGGTTCCCAGAGAGCGCGAGACGAGTGGAGCTTCCAACGTCAAAATCGAAGGCCTAGAAATCGCACCTTAGTCGCACCTTCAAACACACACATCGCAGCGACCCTTTTCGGTTCGTTACTTCATGCAGTTATTTGATAGTTTTTTGGGTTATTTTTTAACATTTTTTTGACAAAAAAATTTACTTTTTGAGAGCTTTCTAACGATATAAAAAACATCAAAAATGAAATTCGGATGAAGCCAGAACAGCCTCAGAAAGTTGGCAGTTCCAAGCAACGGCGTTGAGGTGCGGCAGCAGCAGCTTTGGGTAATTTTTTTAGCAATTTTCTAGGCTACTTTTGAGCAATTTTTCCATAGAAAATAGTACTTTTATATAGCTTTTTTTGGTATAAAGTGCGTCGAAAACGGAGGTCAAAAAGAGGTCAAAAAAGTCTCAGGAAGTTGGCGACACAGTGCTGTTACAGCCAACAGCATTTTTTGTGGTTCGAAAAGTTTTTCCAACTGTTTTTCGCAAAATTTTTCAACAGATTTTTTAACAAATTTTTTTTATATTTCGAAAGTTTTCCAACGATATAAAACTCATCAAAAACGAAACTCGGATAAGGCGACAGGAGTCGCCTGTAGGCGGCGTCAGTGGTGGCTGGTGGTGGCCAGCTATTTTCTCTCTCTTGGGCTACTTCGTATTGATTTTTTGATAGATATGGGACTAATTTGATATGTATTAATATATTAGATAGTATCAAGAAAGTCTGATGCAATCAAGACACAAGAATCAGAGATAAAAGAGGATTTTACAACTTATTCTCTTCAGGAGACTAAAACACATCAGCATTTCACTTAAATTATAAAATTGAGATATATGCATATCGTGTTTATATATATATGAACTGCGTGGATGATTGCATATCGTTTTATTTATCCAGTTAATTTAATTAGTTCAAAATTTTAATTTTAATTAAAATATTTTGTAATGAAAAATAAAATAAAATATTTTTTAATGAATTAATTTTAATTAAATAGAAAAATTTTAGATATTTTATTTTTTTACAAAATATCACGTTTAAATTGATTTTTTGTAAAATCAGATATCTTTAAAAAACGTGAAAATTAATTCTAATTTTTGAATTAATTAAATAAAAAAATATTTAATCAAAATAAATTATTATTTTTTTAAAAATGTGGAACGAAAAATAAA